>MPGH01000002.1:923233-933693 GCA_001937105.1 Colletotrichum chlorophyti
TTAAATACCGCCCTTAGCCTAAACTTAGACATTACTAATAGAAGTATTAATATTCTAAATTAGGACGATAGATATTATACTATATAAAGAGAAGTACTACTTATAGTTAGTAAAAAGAGGGGAAAAAAGGTAATAAGATATATAAAGAAGTAAGGTAGTATTAAGTTATTTAGAGGATTCTTATTTATACGCCTTTACTTAGTTTATATAGGTTTTTATTATTTATATGTAAAGAAGAAGAAGAATTATAAGGTTATATAAAGAAAGAAAAAAAGAAAAATAATAAAAAGAAGAAGAGGGTTATATTTACTATAGCTAGCTAGGTAGTTAGCTAACTATAAGTAAGTAGATAAGGTAAAGTTAAAAAGGTAAATTAATAACTACTATATAACCGACCTACTTAACTAAGAAGGAAGGAAGGAGGGAATAGGTATTTTATTCTTTATTTAATTTTATATTATATAACAGTTAGTAGCTTAACCTATTAATTCTATATATTAGGTTATTAATAGTATAATTAGTATAACCTAATTAATTAGAATAAAGGGCCTATACAATTATACTATAAAAGAAAAGTTATAAGTGTTAGAACAGTACTATTATATAATTATATAATACCTATAANACTAGCTAAGTCTTATAGTTAGAAGGACAGTTATAGATATCTAGTCTTTAGTTCACCCTATATTTTCTAGTACCTACGTATACGTACTAAAGCCCGTTCAATACTATTAAAATAACTATACTTTAACTATATCTTAAGAGTAAAAATTACTATATAAAGGCTTTTATAAAGTATTTAGTAATTAAGAATTATATCCCCTTAAGCTTAATAAGCTAGACCTTTCTTATATTTAATCCTATAGGTATAAAGTATATATAATAATAAAGAATATATAGTAAGGATAAAATAAAAAGTAAAAGCTAGCTTTATACGCTTAAATAAACTATCTTATAAGCTATAGCTTAAGTAATTTATTTTAAATATAGTACCTATTATAAAGAGAGGTCTTTATTATATAGAATATAATATTTAATAAAAAAGAATACTTTTTAGGCTTAATATAAATAGCATTTAAGGAATTATAGGATATAGATTTATAAGAGATATAGAAGACCCTTAAGCGCTTAATATAAGTAAGTAAAAATAAGTATAGTATATACAACGCTAATAAAAAGTAAATAAAGTACTTAAGTACGTTAAGGTAAATAAACTAAATATATAAATTAAAAAGAACCCTTTATATCTATATATATAATTAACTTTTTAGTTACTATTAATACGTTTAGTATTACTACTATAAAGTATATTCTTTATATCTCTAACTATACTTAATATAGGGAGTAAAAAGATATACTTTAGAGGCTATATATAGAATAAAAATCCTATTTAAATTATACCCTAAATAGTATTTAAAGTAGCGTTCCTTATAGGCTTAAGAACCTATTAAGAATAAATAAATACCTATATAAACCCTTTTTTATAAGCTCCTTTATTATAAAAGGTATAAAAGTTAATACTTAAAAGTAATCCTTACCTTTTAAAAGCTTTTTTATTTATAGTATAGAAGTAAATACTTAATAAATAGATTCTACTATAAGCTTTATTTATAAAAACTCTTTCCTTATAAGCTCCTTTATTATAAAAGGTATAAAAGTTAATACTTAATAGTAATTCTTAAACTTAATTTTTAAGAGCTCCTCTACCTTTAGTATAAAAGTTAATACTTAATAGATTAAATTTAAAGTACTAAGCTTATAAAAAGCTAAAATTAATATATATTAAAAACTATTACCTTTAGTCCTTTTATTAAATTAAAGGCTAATTAATTACTTATTTCAAAAGGAATTCTATACTATAAAAGTAAACTACCTTAAGGGCTATATAGATTTAAAATCCTAAATTAAAGTACTATATATAAAGGTATAAGACTATTAAGTACTTAATAATAAATAAGTATATATATATAAGCTTAATAAGTATAACTACTTTATAAAATTTAAAATACGTTTTATAATCTATAATAACTAATAGCTAAAAGACCTATAAGAAATATATACTATAATACTTATAGATATATTACTTAGAATACTTATAGTAATTATTACTTAACTTAATTTAAAGCTATTATAATATAACGCTATAAATATATTTATTTATATACCTATTAATAAAGTAGTATATATAGAGACGTTACTTAGCTACTACTAGCTTAGATAAATACTATACCTATAAAAAGTACTATATAGGCTATATTAATTACTACTAATATAGTAAAGGTATTTAAAAAAGGACTTTAAGCTATTAGATTTATATATATAGTAAGTAAAAACTATTATTAATAAAAGTGCTAAGTAATATTCTTCTTTTATATAAATAACTATATACTTATATTTTTAAAAGCTTATAAAAAGGTAGCTATAGAAGTAGTTAGTACTTTAAAATAGTAATACTACTTAAAAAGAGCTTAAAATCTATAATAGTTTCTTAGTATTAAAGTGCTTTAAGACTAATCTTAATAGCGCTTATAGCTCTTATAATTAATATACTATAAAAAGGTATTTTACTACTTAAATTCTAAGCGCTTAAGTATACTAAAATTAATACCTATAGCTTATAAAGAGCTTTTCTCTTATATAAAAAAGGCTATAATAAGTAATATAACTAAATTCTAAAAAGAAGTTAGTATAATATTATATATAGTAATTATAATATACTTAGATATAACTTTTTTAACTACTTAGTTAGCTTAATTTAACTAAAACTTAAGGCTAAAGTACTATATAGCTATAGACTATATAATATAATACCTCTATAAGATATAATTCTTTTACTTTAAAATAAAGTAACGCTTAATAGTAGTGTAGATATACTTAAGGTTATATTTAATATAAGCTTTATTAATAATATAATTAATTATAAGAGCTTATAAGCCTTTATAATAAAGCTTTTTAAAGGCCTAATAGCTTAAAAAGTAAATAAGTAAGTAACTATTATAACATTAACTATAAAGGTAAAGCTACTTACCCTTTTATAAGTAGTAAAAAAGGTATTATATATAAGCTAGCTTATAAGTACTCTATAAACTAATCTATTTATTCTTAGTAATAAAAAAGAAACGTCTTTTATTTAAAGCTTATAGTTAATATAGTTTATAATATAAATTTAATATAATATTAAAAATATAATATATAAATTAATATATAAATTAATATAACTTTAAATATACCTATAATATATTAATATTTATAACTATTAGTTATATTAAAAGATTATAATAAAGTAAATTAAAGTAGTCTATATACCCTTTATAAAGCTTATAGTAAATAAGCTTATAAAGCCTTTACCTTATTATAATTTTAAACGTTTAAAGCCTAACTAAATCTTATTAAATAGTACCTTTAACTTAAAATTAACTATATAGTAGATCTATAGAAGGATGATAAGCGCTTCTACTACTTTATTAATATATAAGAATTAGCTTAAAAAGTAAAGAAGATTAGGAGAAAGGAAGTCTTAACGGCCTATAGTAAAGCCAGCCTATAGGGCAAGCCTTAGGGGGTGTATTAGAATAGCAGAGGCACTCTAGCAGGCTTATTAGTCAGGAAGATCAGTCAGAATGTACCTCAGCCACGTAACCATGCCTAAGGCCCGGCCCACAAGTGGTTGGGCACGCAGGAATGAGATACACACAAGCATATACAGATAAGGGATCACAGGAATGGTGATCCCATACGCAATACACTCAATTCAACCCCTCAATTTGACACAAGCCTGACAGTTACTCACTACAGCCGCCTGCGTAAAGCGGGCCAGTGATGTACTCCCGAGCGTGGGCCGGTCCGCGTCGCCTTCTTAGTTTTAGAAAACTTCATGCTCGAGAGTTCTGCCACGCCTAATCACCAAAGTTGTGTCGTTGAGGCAGCTTGAGAGGACGTCCTTGCATAGGGCACTAGAAGTGATCAAGAGCTCTGCCTGCTCGTTCGAGACTTTTTTAGATCCTTGCGCAGAAAGTGTACGTATTTTATCGGCCTCTCGATCGGACCAGTAGCTCACATTCAAAGATTGTTGTGTTCTTCGGCGCCATCTCAAGACCTACCTTCCATTTGACACCAGGAAACCATAATTCAGCCCGTGAAGTCGTCACTCAGGAGCTGCGGAGAAAGCAGGTCAAATGTCTTCCACAAGCCAATATGCTCGGGAGCTTAGATGTCTAGATCTTTGGGGCTTTGTGGGTTGTCAGGGCGTTGTCACATGAGTGCTTATACAGAGTGGAATGTGGATGCCCTCGATTCCTCCTAACCATCAAATTCATGGAAATGCGTGCTCAAGTGAGGCAAGCCTGCCCATTCCAGCGTGCAAATTAAACAGACACTATTACCGACCCTGTTTACCTTTGAGATTGCATGAATTCGTGAAGTGCAGCCGCTTCCGTTTGCGAGACATGCTGTCTTCGCCGAGTTATGCGTCGCAATCCGTCACGGCTGCAACGAGAGCATCATACATGCGTGGCCGATAGGCCGTAATTCTCACTGCATCGCATATGACCATCAAAAATTTCTAGAACATTTTAGGACACCTTTGCTGAGCATTCACGACGAAAGGCAGTCGCAAATTGAGGGTCAGCTAACGGTCGCAGAAGCAGCATCACTACAGGCGTTGTCAACACCTCAACGAAGCTGTCAAGTACATAAGCTTGACCTCAGGGAAAGCCAGTCTCAAAGCCATTAGCGCAGATTTGCTGATGCGGTATAAAGTTTGTTATTTTTTGAGTAACTCCCAAAAAAACTCATAAGAAGCAAGTACGTGCGGAGAAACTAAGTGAGTGTAATGGCGAAAGAGGTAAGTAACGAAAAAAAACATCTAATTAGATGCATCTAGTGCATAAGTCCAAACCTCCTTTAGTTCTTCCGAAGCTTACTGCCTAGTTTGAGATTAAATCACATCTGTAATTTCAAGCTAGTGCGGAATGATGAAAGTACAGAGTCCCCTAGCTAGTATTATAAATCGTGACAGCCCGGTAGAGTTGAATGCATCCCTGCTGTTCACTGCGGCAGCTGTGCTCGCCAGCTGGTCAACCTTGAGGTGATAACTGCCTACAAGTATTATCAGACTCACACAAAGCGCCACTTTCTGACCTTCCAAAATTTTGCTAGAGCGTTGCCTCTCCTCCTGATATAGCTATTAAGCCTGTCAATTGCGTGGGTATTCGCACCTTCATAAGGAGCTGCTTTACGCCCATTATCTATTTCAAGATTGAACATAATGTCCAACTTCTTCAGCAAACAAAAAACTTTGACGCGTGGCAATTCTATGTCAGTGTGATTCGTTTCCTTACTACTTTTCAGTTGTAAAATATACAAAAGTTTCACTTTGAACTAACGTACTTCACGGGCGAGTGGCAGCCCGGGTGAGTGGCCCACCCCTTATCGCTAGAAAAACTCATATTTTTAACTAATTTTTAAAAATCTAACTAAATTTTGAATCTTATAGAACTTTATTTATAGCTTTTAATAAGCGTTGTATAAGCTAAAATATACTTAGAAAAGTCTAAAGCTTTTAGTGTAAGTAGAAATTAAGAACCCGCCTTATCGAAGCCCCACTTTTAACCCTTTATAAATTAAAGTATTTAATTCTATAAAGATATTTTTCAGAATCAGTATAGTACTTATAACTCATAGAAAAACCTATACCGAAAATTCTAGAGAATTATATGATGAATTGAAACTTTAGGAAATAGTTATGAATAGAACCTTTTCTTGCGATAAAGGGTGGGCCACTCACCTGGGCGGGCCACTCGCCCGTGAAGCACGTTATCAATATTAAAAAAAATATCAACTCTCCACAAGCGTGAGCTTACGCGTCAGCTGGAACACAAGGAGAACACGAAAGAGAGGACTTTATCTATATAAGAATGGATTTCTCATCAGACAAATCTTCTTTTCCCTTATGCATATAAGGTCAGTTAAACTGAATTGGAAATCAGAGCTTGTACACTATTGTCTAACACCACAATTGTGCACCTACGAATACCTTGTACTGAAAGGTATGCTGAAACAACGTAAAAAGACTTATCACTTATACTAATTATAAAAACCAGCTTGCAGAGAAAAAATGTATCTCAACAAACTTTCTGCGCTGGGCGTCTACCTCTTCGGAATGTCAGCCTCACTTGCCATACTGACGCCTGCTACATCGACCGAGGAAACTCCTAGTCCGCAAAACTTAGAGAATTTTCCAGCAGAAAGCCTGGTAGCTATTGCTGCTCAACCTCATCAACTTAACTCTACATCAAATGTCGAAGTGGTTGCCGTTGCTCAACCGCGTGAAGTTGGCCAACGAGCCGTAGCTTCTCAACCTCACAAACTCGTCAAACGTGTGTCTGGCCCGAGTCGGTTCAAATGTCAAGATTATAAATGCTCAGCAACCAAATACGTTCGAACTACCCCCGGCGCAAACTGCAATACTGTTTGCTTCACGAATTGCGAAGTCATGGTATCTTCAGCCCCCAAAGCTCGAATTCAGGAGTGTTCCTACCTCAGCAAAGAATTCATCTCTAGTCAAGGTAGCTTTGTCCTCGACTCATACTTCGATCCCAACTGCAACTGCAAATACTGTTATTGCAAGTGCGCTTATGATATCGACAACATAGACAAATTTTATAACGTACCTGCATGCGACAAAGTCTTGTTGTGTAAACTTGTGTCGGTTTTTTCAAATTGGCAATACGCTTCAGCTTATGCTATACCAGAGTATTCTTGTAGGCTTTAAGTAAACAAGAAAATGAGGAAAACAAAGTTACCATCTATATGTAAGAAGAGGAAGAATGAGAAGGCAAATTGAAAGCTAGATTGAAAGGCAGATCAAAAAGGAGGTTAAGTAGAAAATTAAAAGTAAATTCAAGATTGAAAAGAGTGTTAGAAGAGACATTGAAAAAGAATTTAAGTAGAAAACAAAAAAGTAAACTAGAAAGTAGACTAAATATAAACTGAGAAGTAGAATAAGAAGGTAGATTTTAAGTAAAATTAAATAGTAAGCTGTAGTATTATAATATATTAGAACTGTAGTGTTACGGCAAGCCTAACTGACAGTGGTGGATCTGCCAATAGAAGCTGAGGTTACGAAATGCAATAGTGCTCGTCGTGTGCTGATGAGGATTAGGTCTCAGGGCCTACAGTGATGTTACGACCCGTACGATACAGCAAGGTCAGGGACGCCTCACGGGCGCCTAACGACTGGAAACCAAGGAATATGCAAGAGGCACGGGAACAGTAAGGCCTCACTCGGAACGGAAGAACTATGGACAAGTCACGTTACGTGAGCTAATTAAGAAGGGATCATAGGAGTCGGCCGGCGACGCTAGTGACTCCAGCAAAGGACCAATTACGAAAGAGTCGGAAGAGTCGACCAGCGACTCTATGTAATGACAGGACAAGTACTACGACGAGACACCTTCTTAAAGACTTGTATATAGTACACTCAATCCGTTGAGTTCGGGCTTCTATAGCTCTTTAGCAATTAACTTTGTGATTTATCTTTAATAGCATTCAGCTAACTCTCTGTGAGCTGGTTAACCTCGTTTTAACCTCCCTTGTTGACTTATACGCTGATCACCGTGTAAGCCTGAGCACTACGATTATATTAATAAGACTAACGCAGCGTACTAGTAAGAATCAGTTTAGGGTTAAACCTCAGCTTCTACTATTAGACCCCTTACTATTAGAAGGCTGGCCGTAACAGAAAGCAAGCTAGAGGAATTAAAGGGTTATAAAGTCGGTTCATCCCGCATCGCCAGTTCTGCTTACCAAAAATGGCCCACGAGTGTTAATACATTTGAATACCTACGTTTAATTAAGTAATAAGGGCTTCTTATATATTTAAAGTTTAAGAATGGATAAAGGTAATATAGCGCCCCTAAGTCCCTAATTATTCGCTTTACCTTATAAAACTAAGTTTAATACTGCTATCCTAAGGGAAACTTTAATAGAAACTAGCTACTAAAAGGTTTAATTAGTCTTTTGCCCCTATACGTATATTTAATAATCGATTTATATATTAAAACCGCTATAAGCCTCTACTAAAGTTTCCTCTAGCTTCACCCTATATACATATAGTTCACCTTCTTTTAGGTCTAACCCTATATACTCTTACTTAAATCCATCTAAGAATATTAGGATCGGTTAATAATACACTAAAGCTCTTACCTACGTTTACTTTTATTACATATAGGGGTTTAACACCTAAATACTTATATATAAGGTTAACTCCTTAGTCTATATTTTAAGACGGGTCGCTAATAACCATTACACTAGTATTCTTACGGAGTGCGTACCTTAGCCCGCTGAAGGGTATTATACAACGGGCTATAACACTCCCTAAACAGAGCTACGTTCCTAAAGCGTTTGACCCTAACGGTAAGCTAATGCTGGCCTGTACCGGCAAAGTGCCCCAGCTATAAGAGCTAGGTGATTTACCGGGCGTAAGTCTGGTTATAAGCGCTTCCCTTTTAATAATTTCACATACTATTTAACCCTCTTTTTAAAGTACTTTTTATCTTTCAATTACTCTACTTATACGCTATCGGTCTCTAGCTAATATTTAGCTTTAAAAGAAATATACCTCCTATTTTAAGTAGTATTCCTAAACTACTTGACTTATTAAAGGAGCTTTATAAAGGCTTAGTATCTAACCGTACGGGGCTCTTACCCTCTATAGCGTCCCGTTCTAGGGAACTCAGAAGGCACCGCGCTAAAAGCATCCTCTATAAATTATAACTCAGGTCTAGGGCCAGATTTCAAATTTAAGCTGTTACCGCTTTACTCACCGTTACTAAGGTAATCCCTATTAGTTTCTTTTTCTCTACTTATTAATATACTTAAGTTCAGTAGGTATTCCTACCTAATCTAAGGTTAACCTAAGAAAAATTAGGGGTTTTATAGTGAGAGGTCCCTCTAGATCCCAGTATAAGACGTTAGTTACTACGTAAAGGAGGCTCTAAGAGGGTCCGCCACTACCTTTAGGGGACTACGCTAAGCGTAGGGCCCCAACACTAAGCTAAGCTTAAGGGTTAAAATAACGCTTAAACAGGCATGCCCGCTAGAATGCTGGCGGGCGTAATGTACGTTTAAAGATTCGATAATTCACTAAATTCTATAATTTACATTACTTATCGCATTTTACTACGTTCTTTATCAATACTAGAACCAAGAGATCCGTTATTAAAAGTTTTTATTTATTTGCTTATACCACTTAGAAGAGACGACGTTAAAACAGAGTTTAGTTATCCTCTAGCGGGCGCCCGCCGCCCTATAGAGGGGCGCTTATTAGGCTTACTTTATATAAAGTAAAGGGGCGGTGTGGTACCTAGTAGGTAGTGGTTCTTTTCTTTATTTAAACCTGCCTCCTTTAGTCCCTATTATAGAAATCCCTTTTTATTTTATTTAGATTTTGAAAATAATATCCTTTTAATACTATTTTAGTTCTTTTTTAATACCTTACTTTACTAGTTTTAGTTCTATCTCTTTAAAGCCCTTTATAGGCGTATAATAATCTAAATATAATGCCCTTTCCCTTAAGGTCTTACCCTTAAGACCTGTTTTAGTACTAAGTTATTAAAGTTAAAGGGACTAAAAGTTCTCTTTATTTAAGTATTTTATTATAGTATTATCTTTTTAGTTAATACTATAATATAATACTTTAGTTATAATAATACTAAGTATTATAAAGCTTACTTCTTTATTTTATAAGAGGTTAAATAAAAGAGGGCCTTAAATACCCTTTTACCTTTATTTCTTCGTTAATATATTTATACCCCTTTTTATAGCTAACTATTTCTTAAGAATTATAACCACTCTTTTTTACTTTACTTTTTACATCCCTTTTTATTTTATAATACTTTATTTTAACTTTTAATATAAGTTAGTCCTTAATACTTTGTTAGTTCTTTACTTTAATAGTTATTTAATAGCTCTTTATTATTATTATAAAAGTACTATAATATACCTCTTTTTAATACTTTATTACTTTTTTAGTTATTTTTATTATTTTTAATAAGCTTTATATTTATTCTACTTTATGATATTAAGCCTATTAGCTTTTATAAAAGTATTAACTTAATTAAAAAGGGCGTTAAAAGTTTAATCTAAATTACAAGGATTAATAGGTTTAGGATTTTGCTTAAGGGAGGGGAGGATAATCTATTACTTAAGGTATAATAAGAGGCTATAGTTTAAAAAATAACTTTACTTTAAGGAAAGGATTATTATTAAAGTAAATAAAGTAATAAATTAGTTTAAGACCTTATCCTTTTTATTATTAATAAATATAGTTTTATTATTAAAGGAGTACTACTATTAGTTATTAATTAGTCTTAATAACTTATTAAATAAACTTAATCTTAGCACAATAGCGTAGAGGTTAGGGTACTTTTAACTTATAAGTACCCTATAAAAGAATAACC
>MPGH01000002.1:949407-1034671 GCA_001937105.1 Colletotrichum chlorophyti
AGGACTAAATCTTTTAAAAAGAGACCTAATATTATAACCTATAAAATATAATAGGACTAAGGACGCCCTATAGGCACCTAATAGCTAAGAATATAGACTATATATATATAAGGTATAGAATAGTAAAGTCTTACTTAGAATAAAAGAACTATAAATAAGTTATATAAAGATAAAAGGACCGATACTTAATAAGCGGTCCTTAGTTAGGACTAATAATACTAAGGGCGGTCCTCTTTAAGGACTAATAGAATAATAGCCGTTTATAGGAACTAATAAAAAAGGACTGTAGGATTAGGACTTATATATAGGATAAGCTTAACCTTATTAAAGCTTATACTTCTATAGCTCTTTAGTANGATTATACTAGTAGGACCAATACAGCACCTTATTAAGACTTAGTTAGCGTCTAACCTCAGCTTCTATTAGTAGACCCCTTACTGTTAGAAGGCTGGCTGTAACAGGCCTATAGGCTATATATTACGACCCGTTAAGATATAGTAGGACTAAAGGCACCCTTTAAGCGCTTAATAGTTAGGAATTATAGAAATATATATATAAAGTATAAGAATAGTAGTTACCCCTTAAAATAAAAGAACTAAAGAAGGTTATATAGAGATAATATAAGGTAATTACTAATAAGGTAATTACTAAGTACTTACTTAATAAGTACTTATTAATAACTACTAAATATAATTACTTTAAAATAGTTAGTATTAAGACTATAGGTATATAGTTAAACTACTACTTAGTATCTAAAGGACCTTTTATAGCTCTTTAGTAATTAACTTTATAATNCAAATATCTTTTAGTTAACTCTCTATAAACTAATTAATTTTATATTAACTTATTTTATTAATTTATATAACTAATTATTATATAAACTTAAACTTATTAATTATACTAATAAGATTAATATAGTACCTTAATAAAACTTAGTTAGTATTAAACCTTAGCTTCTATTAGTAGACCCCCTACTATTAAAAGGCTAGCTGTAATACTACGTTACTTAAAGTAACGGTTAAGATAATAACTTAAGGGAGCTATAAGGGTATCCCTAATAAGAGGGCTAATAGCGTTAAGTAGCCTAGCTTTATAGGTCTTATATTTAAGGCTAGTAGTAGAGGTAAAGCCGTTAGCTCTACCTACTATACTACTAAACCTAAATATAATAGGTATAGTAAGCGGTAGGGGTATAATCTTAGGCTTAAACTTAAAGGTTAAAACCTCTTTACTCTTACCCTTACCCTTTAAAATAATAAGTCGCTCTTTAACTATATAGGTAATAAGCCCCTCTACCTCTCTAACCTTATTAAGGACCGCCTATATAGTTATATAAATATTAATAATAATCTAAAAGTTAGTTAGTAATATATAAAAATAAATATAAAAATAAAATAACTTATATTTTTTAACTTTAAATTAAGTCTATTTAACTTAGGGGCCTTAATAGCTACTTAAAGCTTAACTATAAAGGGCCTTATTACTTAAGGTATTAATATATAATACTTTAAAGAGCGCTTATTAAAGTACTATAGGTAATAACTATTAGTTATTACTAAGTAGCGCCTAAAGTCTAAGCTATAGAGTATAGCTTAAAGGTAGAGAAGGCACTAAACCTCTTACTTAACCTCTTTATTAACTCTTTATTTCTTAAGAGCTTAAAGCTTACTATTAGTAGTAACTAATAAGTAAATATAGAAAGGTATATACTCTTCTTTAGAGTAATATACTTCTTTTTAACTAAAGGCTTAGCCTCCCTTTTAAACTCCTTTTCTTTTTCTTTTTCTTTTTCTTTTTTTTTAGCTATATAAGTATATTAGTTATAGGTTTTTAGATATATATATATATAGCTTCTACTTACCCTTATATTTACCTTTAGTAGTTAGTAACTCTATCTTCTTAACTAATTCTCCCTTAAAAGAACTATTAGTAAGAACTAAGCTACTATTAGCCTTAAGTATAACTACTATAAAGGGGTTAAACTTAATAAAAGGAGTCTTTTAATAAGGGTATATAAGAGGAGGTATTAAAACGAGGTAGGGAATTAAGTGAGTAAGTGAGTGAGTAGGAAATAACACACACTACCTAAATCCTAGAACCATCGTACACCCTTAGTCCTAACGCCTTAAGGGTGACTCACTACCTACTACTACCCTTAGGAAACTGTAATAGAAGAAAGAGAGCTTATCTAGCCTTAATTAGGCTTAAATAAGGTCTTTTATTATATAGGCAGCCGCTAGGTAGATTTAGTATGCTTTATTACTTAGTGGTAAAGGCACCTTAAGGGAGGCGGCAGCGCTGCAGCTGCTATTAGGTATCTTAAAAGAAGCGTCTATAAGAAAGGTCTCTTAGGGGAAATTAATCTAAATAATTCGTCTCTATCTATCTATAAGTATCTATATACTGAAGTCTGTAATAATAACTATACTGTTACTACTCGTCCCTCTTTGTGTTTGTATTCTGTCTGCGTCTTTCTGTTCTAATTAGGACTAAAAGATGCTCTAAACCCTTATTTTGTACTGGGATGTGAAAGAAAAACCATGATGACTAAAGTGAATTAAGCAAGAAATCTGCATCCCAACCACTGCCCTGCTTCAGTATAGGGTTAATAAGGGCAGTAGTAGGGGCAGCGTTAGCCTTTATAGTAATAAAGGTAATAAGCTTAATAAGGTAAGTATACTTAGTATAAGTTACTATATAAATATATTAATATAGGTCTAAATAATACTTATAAGCCTTTTATAGATATAAGAGGATAAATACTTATTAAGGGAGCTATTAAAAGATATTTTATTTATTTATTCTTTATAAAAGTATATATTAATATAATTCTTAATAGTATATATATATAAGAGGTAATTTAAAAAGGGTTAGATAGGTAGGTATACTTCTTATAAATAGAGGTATAAAGAGGAAAAGAATTTAATAAAAAGCTAGCTATAAAAATCACTATAATATAGTAGGCCTAAATAAGCTAGCCCTCTTATTAGCCCTTTAAGTAGCCCTTAATAGACCTATAGTATACTAAAAATAAAAGATAAAGTAAAATTTAATATTAATAACTAACTTTAAATAAAAGAAAAGAGCGTATAGTAAATAAATAATAATGTACTTTAATATACTTATTTAATAATAATTTCCTTTATTATTTCTAAATAAAGTATATAGAATATATTATTTAATAGTCTATAAGGGGTTTTAGTTAATAGATTTATAGTTAAGAACTACTTTAAGGTAGTTAGAGGTATATTATAAAGTAGTTAACGCTTACTAAGTATACTAAACCGGTATAGATATAGGCTCTTTTTATAATACACTTACTAAGCACCTATTTATATATACGTTATGTATAGGAAACCTTCTTCTAAAATCAAGTCACTCTTTATATAATCTCTCTTACCTATAGCTATATACTCTAGCTCGTTATAGATACTTAATATAAGCCCTTATTAACTATAGAGCTTAAAGAAATTTTATGTTATTTAGAATAGTAAACTATAAAGAAATCTTATAGAAGTAAAAAATTAAACCTTATTAGTTAAGAACTAATAAAAGAGAAGATATAGACTATAGTAAAGGTATAGTTAATAAAGAAATAGTATAACTTCCTTTAAAATAGTATAACTTCCTTTAAAATACTATAGACGTTAAGAAAGTATTACCCTTAATATAATAGAGATAAAAGAATAAGACGTTATTATTAGATTTCTATAGTTAAGAAAAATAACCTATAAATAAATTAAAGAATTAGTCTTTTAAAAAATAATTATAATAATAATATATAAAGAGTATTTTTTATTTTATAACGCTTAGAAAGTATTTTAAATATCCCTCTTTTATTAATTCTTTTATAAAAATTATATTTAAATAACTATATTTAAGTAATTTATAATAAATTTAATATAGTAAATAAAGAGAGGTAGAATAAATTAATTTTATATAGTTATTAGTATATTTAAGGGGGTGTATTATAATAGTATTCTTTTATATACTTAGCCTTATAGTTATATAGATATAAATTAGCTAGAATATAGTTAGTCTAGGTTCGTCTGACAGGCATATATACAGCGCGGGCTGGGCCCGCGCACAAAACAGATTTTCATAAGTTAAGCCACTCAATATATCTACTTTGAACACTTGATGCGTTTGACCCTCTGCTTCACCACATCTTGTGTTACGATCTCTTGGTCGATTTGCAGCTTGACTTTTGCGCCTAGTTTGCTCCGTTGCCGATGTAAAGCCGGCGTGGCACACCAATAGCATTGTATCCGAAGTGAAACCTGCGGCACTTCTACGTCTTATCATTTAAGGGGATGAATGGTTTGGCGTTGGCTAACTCCATCCGAGGGCATGCGGTGGGCGTGGTTGAACGGACGAATTCGTCTCATTTACAACGGCCACCACAGCACCACGCGTGGCGAGAAGAGAAACCTAGCGGCGGACATGATGAAGAGATGAGGATGACCAAACGCTGATTAACAGATGACCGGAATACACCTCAATTGTTCAGTCCCCGCCGAAGACTAAGGGAAACAGCCCCGGGCGATGATTGAAGTGCCGAAAGGCACATTATCCCTTTCAACACCCGGCACTCTCCGGCTTGAGAGGGGTTTCCCCGCAAAAGGGGACCGAGCAGAAAGCTCCTGGTCCCAATTGCCGCCCAAAAGATTTATAAAGAAGATCAGGATGACCCGCTGTGTCGGTCAATAGGGATGTAATCCGTTGAACAGTGCCCGGTAGGTAATGTAAGAGCAAGATCAGGCCAGAATGACGAGCAGTCAATCGTCGACAGGCCTGACCGCAAGAGTCTGATCTCCTAGCAGAGGGAACTGCTGATTGACAGTTTTGTGACAGCGAAATGTTTGGCAGAACAAGACCGACGGGCTGAATAATGGATTCATAATCCGATTTTATAAAATAGGGTTCTCCTTTTCAACCCATTTTCATTCAACGTTTGTTCAGATGTCATTCGGTCCTGGGCAGACTTGAGGACCTCGTGCTACTCCATGAGATATGCGGTGGGCAGCAACTCAGGACAATCGTGAGGCAACCCTAACGCCGACTTCGAAACTCCGGCGTCCTTCAACTTCACGTCTCTTCGAAGCACTATGGAGTGCAAGACGGGAGGTGCCGGGGCCCAACAGCGAATGGGAAGGTCCTGAAGCTCCGACAGAGTTAAGTTAGAGTTTGCGGTTGATGCGCATCGAATCCGGGATGAAGCCCTGGACGACTGTGTCAGTATGATTTCGGCTCTCTCCAAGGAGGGGAAGGGCAGGCTGTCTGCGGACGACCCAGATTCACTTTGCCGCCCTCTCAGAAACATAATCGGCCACTTCTCCACTAGATCCTCACACGGCCATCCCTCCATGGACCCTCAAGCCACCAGCCATCCTTGGAAGCCTTAGTCCTAATGTGGACATTGGCGTGAACAGCGAGCTGCTGCTGACCAGACAGTCCCTGCGAGCGACAACAGGCTATTCGTAAAGCTTTGCTAGCAATAGGTCCCCCCCGCCCTCTTGCCCGTTGCTATCGAGAAAACTCTGAAAAGAGGGTAGGGTGGTTACGCCAAAGAGGGCCCAGTGATGTTCATGTTTCTGTCGCCAGGGGCCAAGACAATTTACACTTTTCTCAGTGGAAACCAAAACGTTTTCCCCGTCGCACCATCTGTCTTCTTGGGGTGGTCGACTTAACTATCCACAGTCCCCAGTCATGATGTGCTGTTAATTAACCTGTAGCGTCTAGTACACTGGGTCAAATGACCAAGGTTTTGAGCTTGTTAGCCGCTTGGCGAAGACTCCTTCCCTCCTAGCAACCGGGAAACCGTGAGATCAGGAAACATAGGGACGGGGGCGTCTGCATGCCGAGGGGCTGCGCCGCCAGTTCCGATGCAACATCCTCTGTGACTAGGAAGCTTGACCAAGCCGGACCCATATCCAGGAGCAAGATAAGCTTTCGGAATGAGGATCTCGTTGGTGGCATTTGCCGATAGCGCCAGGGGTAACAAGGGACTAGGCCCGAATCGGTCGAACCTATCTGTGTGCAGTTACCACCATCAACGTTTCAAGTCGCTCGGCGTGCTGTGTGACGACAGCCTGGAACCTCGAGTCGCCAAGAAGGGACGACTCGCGCGCTCTCCCGGAACTAGTATACAAAGTCCAGCATGAATCCCCTCCTTCTTTCCTCTTGGCTGTCAACGGTCGATACACCAGCTAAACCTGTCGTCCTGTAAGGAACCCGAAATGAATTGCTAAATATGGGCAAAGACGAGCTCGTGGCCGCTGGACCCCCCCCGCCCGGGGTGGTATCCAACTTTGACAACCCATCCGAGTCCCTCGTGCCGCAGGTGCTTGTCGTCGCCATTCTCCTCAACCTGCTCGCCATCATCTTCTGCGGCATCCGTCTTTACACCGTCCGCGTCGTGATCCACCGCCACCAGCTCGACGACGACCTCATCTTCGTGGCCCTGATCTTCGCCACGGCCTACTCAGTTATCCAGGTCTACGAAACTCGCAACGGCGCCGGCCACCATATTTGGGACGTCACCAGAGCGGACACTGTGGCGTTCCACAAGCTGAGCATGACGGATCTGGCCGCGTACAGCCTCTCCATCCTTTTCACCAAAATGTCGATTCTCGTTTTCTACCTCCGCTTCCCGTTGAAGCCGGTCGTCAGGGCTGTGGTCTACGGCGTCATGTTCGCGACCGTCGTCTACTCCATGGCCGGGGCTCTGGGATGGGTCTACCTCTGCACGCCGATGGCCAAGATCTGGATGGAGGAGGTGCCGGGGACCTGCGTTGACCGGTCGATGTGGTGGTTGATGCTGGCCGTCTGCAACGTGGCCACCGACTTGGCCGTCTTGTTGCTGCCCATCTGGATTCTTTCGCCCTTATCCCTGAGACTGGTGAAGAAGATTGAGATGACAATCTTTCTCATGGCGGGTGGATTGTGAGTGGACCTTTCTCAGCTCGTGCGTCGTGGGTAATCGTCGCTAACAGTCCATTCTCATGCCTCAGCGTTCTAGGACCCAGCATCGTGCGAATGGCGCAAATTCCACTCGGCTTTAACAACTCTGACTTTACCTGGACTGCTTCAATCAGTATTATATGGTGGTGAGTACTTACTTCCTCCCCTTCCCTCTCCCCCCCACCCACCCCATACACTTCCCCAGTCGCGGCAGCGTCTGACCGACCAACAGCGTCGTCGAGGCCAACGTCGGCATTATCTGCACCTGCCTCCCCTTCCTGAAAGCCTTTGTGAAATACGTCACGCCAAGCATCGCCAGGCGTTTCTCTATGATGAACGAGCCACCGTCTCCGACAGTGTTCGACAGAGCGGCGGCGCTACAAAGCCTCCCGCCAATGCCCAAATCCGCCCACCGCAAGAGCTTTGGCCGTGAGGCCGTCCAAGACGTGCCGGACGCGCAATCAATACGGGATTGGCCGTTGAAGAATGACCAGCCTTTCGACTATGTCGAATACAAGACGCCGCGAGATCGCAAGTATTCTCACACTCACACAGGGAAGCCCGTCGATGCCGTGGAGATGGTGTGAAATCGGCGAGCCATTATCCTTGGAGCTTGTAGACGTGATGCTTGCTCAAAAGCCTCGGGCAGTTCAAGCCGACTCTGTCTTCACAAGTCGGTTCAGAAAAGTATCATGTCGGCCACAGCTCGTGGCTACCTCAGATGAAGGCCACCCAACAACTTCGTGAGAAGCATCTTCCAAATTGAATGGTGAGTGGACAGCTCGGCCTTCTGAATCAGCCGCATATTGGTGTTGACATAGGCGAGCCAGATGTTCAAGCTACTGTGCTGCGGAGGGGGACAGCCCGTGCCATTGCGTGGTGGGGCCCGGCACACGCATCTTCCGAACATGGGATGTCGGTTATGGCCGTAGATGGATCCGCGATCCGGCCGCTCGCCCGCCTACCGCTGCATGCAAGCCATGACGGACTAGCCTCTTTTAGAAGAGGGGGGCGGCTGTTCTAATTGCTTGTCAGGACTTGATCGGAAGGATTGTGATTCAATCAAGGCCCAGCATCATCGGCCGTTCCTGGTTTGTGTCTTATCCATCCTAGGAGAGGGTCTGTCGGAGATACGTTGCGACGGAACCTTTTTTGAGATGACGACGCTATGGGGAGCTAGGCTGCGATACTGTAGTATTTAATATCAAAACTGAGTCAAATGAGAACTACGCTAACATAAAATTCCGCTGGCTTTCCACTGATTTGACGTTTCGGCCCTGATGGCTACCCAATCTCGGAGATAGGAAAGAATAGGTCGATGGACGAGATGTGGACGACGGCGATGAGATTCACCGAAGTGGAGCTTTCTGACGCCGAGTAGCCAATCATTTGTCTCCATTGCGCCGAAGGCCTTCGGTCTCGGCGGTTATGAGTGCGCCGGCCGCCGAGAGGACTATCGACGGACATGTACGCCGCCTCCTGAACAGACACGCTATGCAATCCCGTGCCACAGAAGTATGACAAATTGCTGGTAAACCGGTCCAAAGTACGGGGTCAGGCTCAGCTCCTCGGATATTGTTTTGTGTTGAACTTGGTTCCCTCTCGGTCCTATCGCACACCGACCCTGTCGGCTGGGCAAGTCCGTAGACTAGGGGGTTCACACAGCGCCGGTGCCGCCGTGGGTCGCTGCTAATGCTGATTTTTGCTCCTTTCTCATCTTTAAATTCTTAATTCTTTTGTTGCGAATCTGGAGTACATAGCTCGACCCTGTCCTCGTTAGCCTGGGGCAGCATCTCCGTCGTTCTTTTATCAGACAACAAGAATAGATAACGTTACGATCCCATCACGGAGCCTTTCCTATCTTTTGCTGAGCGTCTCCCATTTGATAACCGGAAACCGACCAGCGTCATCACTAAGCATGTCGAAGCAAGAACGCCTCGCGTCTCCGGCGGACTCACAGATGACTTTCACGGAACCGAATGTGCCCACCTCAGCAGACATGAAAGCCGACAACTTACCAGCCCCCCAAGAAGGAGCAGACTACACCTCAGACCACCATTCCTCAGTCCAACAGGCCGACCCGGAGAAGGGAGCTGGTTACGGCTCGCCGGCGCCGTACCCCGTTAGTGACGCGCCTGACGGCGGCCTCGTGGCTTGGCTTGTCGTTGTGGGGGCATGGTGCACATCGTTCTGCAGTTTCGGTTGGATCAACAGTACGTTGCACTGCTACATGCCTTTGCGGCTGAAGCTTGTTTCCTGCGCGTGTCCCTGAATCTAACCTTGTTATCCGCAGGTGTCGGAGCCTTCCAGGAGTACTACCAAAATGACCTCCTTAGCAACTACTCACCAAGCACCATCTCATGGATTCCTTCATTACAAATCTTTTTCATGATGGTGATGGTGAGCGCATCCGCTTCCCTGGTTGGATTCATATACTTACTCTCCCACAGGGTCCCATCATCGGCCAGCTATATGATCACTACGGCCCTCGTTACCTTATCTTCATAGGGACCATCCTCCACGTATTTGGTCTGATGATGACATCCCTGTCAACTCAGTACTACCAGATCCTTCTTGCTCAGGGTGTCTGCTCGGCCATCGGTGTTTCGGCAATCTTCCAGCCCGCCCTGAACACCATCCACGGCTGGTTCAGTGTCAAGCGCGGTGCCGCCTTCGGCCTCCTGTCCACTGGCTCAAGCATCGGCGGCATCATCTTCCCGATCATGACCACCCGCCTCATCAAGTCTGTAGGCTACGCTTGGACGATGCGCATCTGCGCCTTCATGATCCTCGGCCTTCTCATCATCGCAAACCTGACCGTCAGAGCGTTTCAGCCTCCGCGCCCGCAGAAGGTCTCTCGGGAGCAGCTCCTCCGCCCTTTCAGGGAATTCGAGTTCGTCTTCGTTGCCGCCGGCTTCTTCTTGTTCACCTACGGCATCTATGTACCCATCAACTACATCCAGGTGCAAGCCCTTGAGGCCGGCATGAGCCCCAACCTGGCGCAGTATCTCGTCGCGATACTCAACGCCGGCAGCCTGTTCGGCCGCATCGGGTCCGGAATCCTGGGTGACAAGATCGGCAAGTACAACATCTTCGTCGTCGTGTGTTACCTCACGTCGGTATGGATGCTGGCCCTGTGGATCCCTGCCAACTCCGACGGCGCGCTGATTGCCTTTGCGGTCCTGTTCGGCTTCTGCTCAGGCGCCTACGTCTCGCTTATTGCGCCGCTCGTGGCGCAGATCTCTCCTTTCCAGGAGATTGGGTTCCGTACGGGTATTATCTTCTTCATTAGCTCCATTGGTGGTCTGACGACGAACCCCATCAACGGGGCTATCCTTTCTGGATCAGGCGGTTGGGTAGGCATCAAGGTATTCTCTGGTGTGTTCTGCATCGCAGGAACAACCTTGATCCTTGTGGCGAGAGTTCACCGCACTGGTTGGAAGATCTTTGTTGCCTTCTAGATACAATAGGACTGTGGTGATTACTTACTGTTGGTTGGCAACGGCATTGGCATTCAGAACGGCGTTATGGACATGACTCATCTTCACTCTTATTTACTCCCCTCGGTGAATAATCCTGCGTTGATACCTAGTTGTTAGTATGAACGAAAAAAAATCAACGATCTATGTATAAAGGAGAACGTTAACAGACTTTGTGTATGTCTCAAGTCGAATAACTAGTTAATCGTGTAAGCCAACGACTTCCCTAGCGACGATGTCGTCTGTAAAATTCCGGAAATTACAGCGACATCGTCTCGCGCATCTGAACAGAATCTTGATATCGTGTGGTCGATTTGCAGCGTTCATACCATGGATTCCTAGATCTCGGCTATGTACATATGATGGTGTGCCCTGAAAAGTCTGCTCGCTCCCCCGAAGTACATGGAGGGCATCAAGCTTCGATCTGCACCCCGTGCTTCTGGAGTCAGAGTGGAGTCAAAGTTGCACAAACTTAATCGATGATCATGGCGGAAAGCTAACAGAGTTAAAATATCATGTGGGAATACAACTAGAGGGTCAACGCGTCTTAACTGGATGAACTATGGTCTGTCCAGAGACAGAGTACTCGGCTATTAAACGTCAGTTCTGCCTAAGCCAACTCCGACTAAATCCGGAGAAATGGCTACGGCTAATGATGATAGGCTCATAAACCCGGTCCGACTTCACACAGGGTCAAGCCTTTCTTGCTTCAAAACTACACCTTAAACCTGAACTTGAGCCCATCCTATCCTGGTGACGTGGATTCCCCATTTTAGATCGGCCTATACGTTGACATCATACGAAGGTTGTCTGCCATCGGCAAGCAAGATGCACCTGCTGATAGGTGACATCCGCGACGCATACTAACCTAACAGTCACAGCCGATGGAAGATCCGTATCTAAAATAGGAAGTCTACATTTTGTACACCAATCTAGGAGTCATAACGGCACTTTAACCTTGATTGACAGAGTTGACTTTGCTCAGACCTGTAATATGACGAGATTGAGCTTGACACATCGTCTCCATCAAAGTTGTGCAGAGCTAACGAAACGAGTACAACTAAGTCCTATACGGTGCAAAATTGGCAAAATGAGACGGCGAAGCCCGATACAACCTCCATTGTTGGTTGAGTTAATGCTTCCAGAGCCTTGCCCTACTTTTAACGTGTCGGAAGTGAACGACAGAGGTGTGTCCCAGGTTTTCCCATCTTGAAGCACGGCCCAACGGTTCGCGAGAAATCTTTTAGACCGATTCTTCATCCGCATGCCTAGTGCATCTCCATGTTACAAACTACCCTCGAAAGCTAAGGCAGTAATGGTTGACGCAGGATGCGAAGTCGCATTGGGAGAATTTCACAAGCAGCTGAATAGTGCTCTTTACCATTTCTCTTGCAGTTCCACGTATCCATTCCAAGGTTTCTACATCTACAGCTAAAACTCTTACTCCTCATCGTAGAAGACGAACGCTCTGACCTCGATGCTCACTCTTGGCTCACCTTCTCCTTCCGGCATTTCAGTGTCCTTGAACGCACAGTGTGGAACCCGCCTGGGGACTCCGGGCTTTTTACTAGAGTCTACCTGCTTGAAAAAGAGCACATCGTCGGTCTGCTGCTTGTCTTTGAAGTACCATTTGTGAGGTGAGTCGGTCGGCGGGCGAACCTCGACTGCCTCTGTGTCGTGATCTGGGAATCGCACCGGCACGAACACCAAGTCTGAGTCAGGAATGGACCGGGCGTCCGAAACAGCGAAGGGGTCCCGAGTAATGGGACGGATTGGTCGCCACATCTAGGATGGACGTCAGTAGGCGTATCTTCATCGCGGGGCCAAGAGGCTCTTACGTTGATGATCTGGTAACGCGGCTTCTTAAGGAGCTCAGCAGCTTTGTCACCGAGCCATCTCTGAGCAACGCCCTCAGCAGCTGAGAAAGATTGATCTACATGGACTCCGTATAGCGGTGCCGGCCCCTTCGGTCCCTCACCATCTTTAGGACCACGACGGATGATGTGCGTTAGAATATGGATTTCCGACGGTTTGGGACTACGTAACTTATGTCAGCACAAACACATTCACAAACGAAGCAGGTCATTGGCAAATAAGTGCATGGCTTACAGGTTCTCGGTTTCTGACAGGACCTTCCAGCACAGCTCCTTCATCTCCGGGTAGTTGACTCGCTTTATCTCCTCATCGTCATCCCAGTTCGTTACCTGGCTCTCATGCTTGACGTAGTGGAATCCCTGAACGTCGAGCGTGAACTCATCCTCTCTGCCAGTAATGTCTGTGATAGTCGTGGGAATGGCAACTTTGGGCTGAGGCTTTCCAGGTGTCGGGCTTTGAAGGAACGTTTCAGCTTTGAGGCGGGGGCTTTGGATCTTGGTATCTTACCCTCCAATGATCATAGGCACCAGAGGCACACCTGGATCATCAAAATAGTTGATGGTTGTATTCACTTGCCGTCCCGGTTGCGTCATTTTTGGTGTATTGTAGGTCTTCTTGACTGACATAAAGTTTGTTTATCGGATGAAGTTCCAGACGAGCAACGGCGAAGGAGGGGAAGGTATCTGGGTAGTTTTGAAAGGGTCATTTGTCCCAAATGACAACGTCTGGTTATCTTCTTCCCCCATCACGAGTCAGGTTTGAGGGATACGGCATACATCGACATGGCCACCCCGGCTGTTCTAGATAGAGTGTTTATCATTCTCCATGAAATAGTGGGGGGGAATGTCAACGTAAGGTACTTACTGAGGTATGCATGTGAACCACCTCGCAAAACAATAAACTGACCACGAATGAATGATCAAACGGACCTAGGCTTGCTACATGCTTATTAGCAATCTCAATGGCGGGTTTGTGCGAAAGAAGAAAAGCAATGCCAGGCATGGACGAAAGCTTGATTCTTTCTCCATGAACGACTACCGAGCTTGATCAGCGGGCCGATACCCCTTATATCAGCTAGCCCATTCTAGAGGAAGCTCATGAGTCGTGAAGGTTTTTTGATTATTGGACTTCACCACTTTTCGGGTCTTATCTCCAACGATCCGCTTGGGGTTCATCTGGTCGCAAGCCATGTAACAAGGCAGTTCCTTGTTAACTCCCACGTCACCGGGACACTCCGTCACCGCTTCGACGTTTGTTGTTTGTCATGTTATCAAGTCACTCCGAACCCCGCGTTGAACCATTACTTGGCCTAAATCAAACTGGTCCCGTCAAATTAGCCAGGAAGCTGAGCGAAGCATGACTACTCATCATACAGTCTCTATAGTTAATATCACGTGATTGCCGAATGCAAGATTGGCGTATCAAATCAAACCAAGTATTAGCTATTCTGAAATATGTACCCGGGCAGGCAAAAACGAGCTACAGAGAACAACAATTTGACCACAGGAGAGACAGACGTTTACAAAATCACAACAATCTTACTCGCCGAGACTCCTTTGGAGCTGATGTCCAATGCGCTCTGCACAGACTCTAGGCCTTTACCAACGACGTAAGGCTCTGGCGCCGCGACAAACTTGCCCTGCGCCAATGCTTCGGGGAGGAAGTCCTGATAGACAGCCTCTCCGACCTCGTTGGCTATTAAATCACTTCCCCAGATAAATTTGCTTCGCACACCCCTAAGGCTGCCTTTGAGTATTACCAAAAGCTTTTCAGAGAGCATCGCCCATAGCACGGAAATGATCTCTGCAGCACTCGCAGGCGGCTCCCCGGACCCAGCAACGCTCGCTTGGGCGACAAACTTTCGACCGTTGACGGCCCCGACGACGTCGACACAAGGTACCATGGATCCCGCGCCGATGGCGATTGCGCCAGCTGAGGTCTGGTCTCGGAATGCACCGACGATGTCTTGAACCACAGTAGGGCTGCGATAGTCGAAGACATCTCTGGCTCCCAGGCTTTTGAGGTACTCGAAGTTCTTGGGCGACGCCGTTGCTATGACTTCGTAACCAGCGTTGACGGCAAGCTGAATGGCGTTACATCCTACGCTAGTTGAGCCTCCCCAAACCAGAAGCGTCTCACCAGTGGGTTTCGAGTTGACTTTAGGATGCCGGAGGTTGAGAAAATCCTTCATGAAGAGCCCGCACGCAGCAGTCGATGCACCTAGTGGGAGGACACAAGCCTCCTGGAACGTCATCGAGTCCGGAATCGGGGAGGTGAGGTTGGCTCTTAGAACGACATAGTCCTGAAAGCCACCTTCTGATGTCTTCTTGCTTCGCTTATCTAGACCCACAGCGTGACCGAGGACGCGGTCACCAACCTTGAAGCGTTTGGCACTGACGCCAGGGCCGACTTCGACAACATGACCGGCGACGTCGTTACCGAGAATCATGGGATATTTAACCCAGCCGTAGAGGAGATCTCCGCTTTCTTGCTTGAACCTATCAACCGGGTTGATGGCCACGGCTCGGTTTCGTATCACAATCTCATTCTCGGCTGCCGGGGTGTAGGGTGCTGGTGCCAACTCGAGAGGCTTGGCCATTTTGGCAGTGAGCCATGCTGCTTGATTGGTCGGCATTTCAGGGATGAGACGTTTGACAATGTTTGCAAAGTGCCCTGTGGAAGGGGGAAATTTTGTTATGAAGTTTAAATGATTAGTTGCTAACTACCTATTCGATTTTATGGCACGGCATTCTGGAGTATTAATAGTTTCAGCACGGCCAACTTGGCCTCGTTGAGACTCAGACGGACTTTAGGGTAAATCCATATCAGCCATGTCATTAACGGTGGCAGGAATCTTGAATTGTTTTACGAGATCTTTGCTTACGCTAGATCCGTATGAGAAGTGGTAATGTTTGTAGGGGTTTATCGCTCACCCGGCGCAGAATGCTTCCAAAATGGGTTTAGAGTGTGACTAGTTGTGATTGTCTTGTTGAAGGGCAGCGGGTTGCGGGTCAAAGGATTCGAGCAAGGGGCTTCTCGCGCTAACCCCGGATCGTATTGCCTTTACAGCTAGGGAGTGATCGGACCCAAACGTCACCATCAAATCTACACCACTACTTTTGTGGGATTAAAGTTATTGCAGAGCAGAGTGTGCAACTAAGTACATAAACAGTTTGATCGGATTGGCTGATCACAGCATTTATAGGCAGAATCAGGCAAGACGACCATATGAGATCAGCCATACCAACGCTTCGATAGCCCTGGCATCTACTGGCAACTCTTCATGAAACGGTCAGCGGCTTTAAGCGAAGAATAATCTCGGAAGATAGATGATGTTGCGCTTGTAAGGAAAATGATGAAAGAAGCCTCGAAAATTTGGAAGCGTCTGAGGCCTTCGGGACGAAGCAGTTTATAACATTCCCAATTGTCGCAATCTAGTTCGGCAGCCGTCCCACACGCGACTCTTCGGAATCGTTCGCTACATAAGTGTGACAGTATGTCTACTTACCAATGCAATCTAATCTCAAAAAGTACGGAAATGAAATAGGTTAACCTGTCCAGGGAAGCCGGGCAACTTCTGTTTACCTCGGCGTTATGGCAGCAAGCACAAGGGTGATTTCGGGGCATCTATCATCAACTGCTGTCAATCTGACCTTCGCTGTTTTACATATTTCCCTTGCGACGGACTGAAGTCTACTTCAATCACTCAGGCCGTACCGCGGTGGGGATATGTGTAAGCCTTGGTATTTCTCCGATGCTCGGCCAGCTCTAGTATGCAATAGTAAAGAGTGATCTCCCCGTTGTCATCATTTGGCATGTACCCCATGCGTTATTAGTCATTAAATGCTCAATCAGAGACTAGAGTGTATTTCGCAACACGCATGCTGATACCTGGTCAACAAGCGTTCATGTCGAGCTTGCATGTTGTACAAATTCTTCGCAAAACTGAGGCTACCGGCTCCTCGCTCCCGGTCTGCCATAAACCAGTTCTTTGCGATAACAATCCAATGTTCTAGGCTGGTTCGAAGTATCTCTGTAATAACTACCGACTGCCAGAGCGAAGAGTCTTGATTACTTACACAACGAGGGTATTTTACTCCAGATGTATGGTGTGCAAGGCTATCCTTGAAAGCAATATATTACCATGGTGCCTTGAATCAGAACATTTTTCCCCTTAGTCATTGAAGCCCCCTGTTTGACAGATCGCTTGGCAAAGCTTGATCGGTTTTTTTGTCGGTCAAACGACTCAATTGCCGCTCCCACGGCCCGTTTGGGACCCATACTACGTAGTAGATACCGCTTTAGGCCCTCGGCCGTTCGCGGCGACGTCGATAATCCCCCAAAATCATCTATCGAGTCAGTATCAAAATCAGAAAGTGGGCAAGCTGCCTATAGGGCGTAAGCAACAGCGGTCGTTGTCGGATCTGGTGCCGTGACTGAAAAGCGTATTCCTATGTTTTCGCTCTCCTTGGGTTTAATCGGAACCGGCAAAGGGACAGCGGGGCAAAGGGAGACAGCAAAGCATTGGGTCTCCAAATATATCTGCAGAGTTCCGGTTGCTCTGCTAGGGTTGATTTTGTCGGATTTGTGTCACTCCCAGCTTCCTTCCTCGTCTGGTCACGCTCAAAGGCTTTGCCTCTGCTTTCATCTGCCGTCAAAATGAGTGCAGAGCTTACGAAGAAGTCCCTTTCAGACGGTGAAGCAGACGCTGTAGCCAATTACTGTAGCACACATAGCCTGAACAGGGAGACATTCTACGTCGCCGTGTGGTGCTACACCCTCGGCGTTTACGGTGCCACCTCAGTTGTCACAACACATTTGGTACGGAGCAGCCAAGAACATGCTCACCCACAAACCTTTCCCATTTCAGTGTCAGTCGGAGCCCACTTGACAATCTCGGAGGTGTTATCAGCTATTCGGATCACTGAGACTAGCTCGAGTATCGATTGCGGTAAATCCGCCGGCAACTCTGTGCGTGGCGCCGAACTTCACGATGGCGGCACTGCAGTGGGATTCACGCTAGACGAATCTGCTGGTGTTGGTTATGAGATCAGGGAGCCTGTTCAAGCAAGCCTTGTGGTGGACAGCTACAACCATATCACTCTACGATGTATGTACGTCTAGGTGTCCGTCCTGGCATATTTTCTTCCTCAGAACCCTCGAAATATCGGACCAGGCTCTACAGCACGCTACTAATAACATGCCAGACCTTCCCGAATCGATCCCGACGTTCTCAGCCGAGGCATTCTTGGAAACATTCACTACAATTATGAAGCAATTTGTGATTAATCCTCCCGGAACACCTCTGCGTGAGCTCAACATCCTCGGTCCAGTCAATCGCGCCACACTAGAGGCCTGGAGTCCATCTCGACTTTCGGCCGTAGAGCGCTGCATTCATGATTACGTCGATGAACACGCGCAGACAAGTCCTGAGAAAGAGGCCGTGGTTGCCACCGAAGGCCCCAGTTTTACATACAGCCAACTCTCTGTTCTTTCCGACAGGCTGGCAGCCTACCTGCTCAAATTTGGCATTAACAAGGGCGATTTTGTACCTATCTTGTTCGAAAAGTCATCGGTTGCCGTTCTGGCCATTGTCGCAATCCAAAAGGCAGGAGCGGCCTATGTCGGGTTCAGCGCTGAGACACCAGTCAACTTTCTGCGAGAATGTTCGTCGATTGCGGATGTCCCATTGATCATAACAAGCCGACAGCATGAACATCTAGTTGAAAAGATTGGTCGTCGGGCGCTGGTTTTGGACCAAGATCTGCTCAGGGACCTGAGGGATTCGGCGGACGTCGAAAACTTTTCGTCCACCGCTCTTCCGTCAGATCTGGCCTACCTAGTCTTCACTTCAGGCTCTACTGGCGTCCCCAAGGTATGCTTTCAACAGCGTCAAGGATCTGAAAGAGCCGCTGACCGTAACAATCTACAAGGCTGTCATGATAGAACACAGAGCTTGTGTAACAGATGCGTTGGGGCAACAGAGATTTGCCCTTCTAAGCGCCAGCTCCCGCGTATTTCACTTTGCCGCGTACAATTTCGACGCTACGAATGCCGACGTGCTCAGCACGCTCATCGCAGGGGGTACCATTTGCGTCCCCAGCGAGTTCGACCGTATCAACAGGCTCGCAGGCGCTATTAACGATCTTGGCGCCAATTTCCTGGCCGTCACTGCTAGCATGGCACAAACCCTCGATCCAGATGATGTACCACTCCTCAATGTCGTCAACCTGTGCGGCGAGGCAAATAGCCCAGAAATTGTTCATAAGTGGACCAAGTCCGCGGCGGGCCGTAGGGATGTGGTCAACGGCTACGGGCCGTCTGAGGCGTCGTGCGCCTTCTCCTTCAACATATATACACGCCAGTCGCCCAAGGCCAACAATGTTGGACGTGCCATGGAAGGGGCTTGCTGGGGCTGGGTTGTTAATCCGGATAACCACGACCAGCTGCTGCCGATTGGAGCGAAAGGCGAGCTGCTTATTCAGGGGCCAACGTTGAGCAGAGGATACTTGAAGGAGCCGAGCAAGACGGCCATGGCTTTCATCGAGAGCCCAATATGGTTGCCGGCTGGAAAGGCACTGGGGCACAGCAGGCTTTATAAGACAGGCGATCTTGTGAGACAGCTTCCAGACCAGTCTTATGAGGTGTTTGGACGCATCGATACGCAGGTCAAGCTGAACGGGCAGCGCATCGAGCTTGGTGAGATTGAGCACAAAGTCAGGTCAGTTGTCACCCTTCACACTCAGGCGATCCGGCTAGAAGTCAAAAGAATGGAAAGAATATCTCTAACGCTTCATATCTCATTTCAGCCAAGTCCTTGGAAACAACTACATAACCGCAGTGGAGGCTCTACACCTTCACGCGCGAGGCAATGCCAAAGTGTTGGTGGCCTTCTACGCCTCGGACGTAGGCAGTCCTGAGAAAGGAAGTTCGGTCCTCGATCTCATCGACAGGTGCAGAATTGCTATCGACACCCGGGACGCAAAGACGAAGCTGTCGGCTGACCTGAAAGCCGTTGCAATCCCTAAGACATTTATCCCGCTCCGCATCATGCCCGTCACGATCCAGGGAAAACTTGACCGGAAGTTTCTGCAGGCTGCCGGCAGCCATCTCGACAGAGCCACATTAGCCGAGTTCTCCGGCATTGCTGAACCCACCGATGGTGAGCCCGTCAGAAGCGACTCTGAAAAAACAGTGCAGGAGCTTTTTGCCAAGACTCTCAAGTTGAGCAAGGAGTCGATCTTCCGAGAATCGGACTTTTTCGCTATTGGCGGAGATTCTGTCAAGGCAATCGAATTGATGTCTTATGCCAGGAAGCTTGGCTTCAATCTTTCGGTCCCTGTCAGTATTTGTCCTGTCCAGAACATCTTAAAAAATCAAGCGCTGATCACCGAACGTGGCGCGTGCAGGAAATTCTTCTTAACCCGAAACTTTGCCGCCTTGCACAGTTGCTTGAGAAATCCAGGGCCACGGACGAGGTGGCGCGCAAATACCGACCATTCGACTCTATCGCTAAGCACCCAGCCGGCGATGAGATTATAGCAAAAGCAGCCGAAAGTTGTGGTCACGTAGTCGATGACATCGAGGATGTGATCGGAGCTACCGATCTGCAGGCGTCCTGCGTTGCTTTCTCTACTTACAAGGAGGAACGCCGTGGAATCAACTGGCTGCTATGCGATTTCGTGACACCGCAAGACGAAGAAAAGGTCCTCCAGATGTGCGAGTGTTTGACAGCGAGACGTAAGTGCGGTTGAAAAGCAGAAATTTGCCCTATAGAGCGTCAATTTACTGACCCAATTTCAGATGCCATTCTTCGGACCTCCTTCGTGGCGCATCGACGGACTCTGTACCAAGTTGTATCCAAGTGCTTCCAGCCGCCTAGCAGAACACACCTTTTTCTCGAAGACATCCAAGCGGAGACACGGTCACTCATGGAGGATGACCTGCGTACTAGAAATGTTAACATGAACGAGCCCCAGACAGCCTTCGAACTGCTTTCTCACAGCGACGCAACCAGCATCGAGCGCCTCATCATCCGAATCTCTGCCGCGCAATACGACGGCCATTCTGTCGTAATCCTTGGCCGTGAGATGAACTGCATCCTCAACAACAGGCGCGGCCACCACCAACTGCGCGAGTTGCACGGGAGCTACCCAGCCTACCTTCATCATGCTCGAGCAATTGAAGTCGAACAAGGGCTCAAGTACTGGCGTTCTCTTCTCGCAGGCGCTGAAATGCCCAAGATAGCTAGACACGAACCTCATTCTCGAGACGCCCCGTCCAGCTTGGATTTCGTCGACGGCGTGCTCATCAGAAGGGTCAAGACTCAGTTCCTGGAGCTGGCCACAGCGAACAGCCGCAGCACAAGAGCCACAATCGTCAAGACGGCGTGGGCGCTCACGTTGGCCAAACTGACGGGCAGGGACGATGTTGTTTTCGGGTCAACGGGCTGGGGACGCAACAGCCCCGTGGCTTTCGCCCAGGACGTGATGGGATCTTGCACTTCGCACATTCCCACGCGCACACGATTTCGTACCCGTGACGAAGGTGGCAGTTCACGTTCAACTTACGGTGAGGTGGTTGAGCAGCTGCAAGCTCAGCACATCGCGTCAATGCGGTTCGAGAACGTCGGAGCGAACGCGATTGTAGAAAAATGCACGCCGTGGAAACGTTCCACGCGTTTCTCTTCGCTGCTGATTTTCCAGGGGTTGGACATTGAGACGCCGTCACGAGGCGGCGGCACCGACGGAAAGCATGAGGAGGATGCTATCACTGCAGTGAAGTTCACGGAGATCATGGACCCGGGCGACCGTGCGGACGTGATCCTCCACGTGGAGCCCTTTGGTGAGCAGACGCGGGTGATGATGGCGTTTGCAAAAAAGAATGTGCCCGAAACGGTGGCGGGTGTGATGTTGCAGACTTTTAAGCGGTATTTGGAGCTGATCACGCAAAGTACCGACCAGCCCATCGACCTCGGAGATGGCAGCTCGCCCCCACTTCTACCAGTCACTTGCGAGAGTGTGGACGCAAATGGGGTAGAAGGACGGGACGAGTATCTCACAACGGATCCGAGGGCAGAGGCCGTTGTGAAGGCGGTATGGACTAACGTTCTGGGCGTGAATGACCCCGAATTCGATCGGCTCAGGGATGAGAAAGAGTCATTCCTTGAAGTCTGGGGCAACACCGTGTCGGCAGCAGCTCTTGCTTACGAGTATAAGAGAAATGGTCTTGTTGTTTCAACAGAAGATATGTTGCGGCGTCAGACTGCGCAGAAACAGATTGAAATCATCTCGTCAATGCTTGGGTTTGTTAGTAAGGATTCCACTGCACTGGGAAGTTCAATGTGAAAGTGAGAGCGGGGACGAGAGCAACATGTCAAAGTTAGCTCAAAGAGCGCTGCAAGGGTAGCACTATGGTACATTTGTAATTGATACGTAAATACTATTCTAGCTCAATCACGTGCAGCCAGCTTCATTTACCGTCATACTCTATATGGACTGTTATATTGGCAGGAATATGACGAAGAGGTTTAGTGCGCTCACGGCAGTTTTCCACCCTGCAAGTTCTCCGTACGTAAGGATAAACTTGACGGCTCAGCTTAATGAAGTAATGGCCTGATCCAAGTCTGAACCCGGCGCGGGTTTGACAGCCACCTTAAGCCGAATCAATAGAATGGCACAGACTCAGTTGGTCAAAACCGCCGGAAACACAGGGCGGCGCCGTTGAGCTTTGTCCCACGACACTAGGAGACCACGCCGCAACGCCGCATGGCGGCAGTCTTTGTTCCCCTGAGCCAGCAATCGTCTCGGGCCCAGACCGGATGGTACCGGCATGTGGCAGCCCGTCCGATGGTGTCGTCAGCATCTTCTCCAATGATCGTGAAAACACAAACACGCACGCATAGTTACTCGTAACTACGGAGGTAAGAACCAAGCCGGAAAGGTTCGAGGTGGAACGGGTGACAGGCCATATCATGCCTCTCACCAAAGGGCGACGTGCTCGGCCCAATCTGCGAGAAGATAAAATCACCCTTGACATTACCGGCCGGTAGTTGAGGCCCGATCCTCATGGCATGGACGGACCCGCTGGAGATATTGCCTACCCCGCTCAAGTCCCGAGACTCTCATTACAAGAACAAGGAAAAACCTCGTTGACGCTTGGACTAAGTCACGCTACTACGCCCCTGTCAAGGTCCATCCACACCGATCGAACCTCACGATTGGGTTGACCAACTGAGGAGACCCCCGACAGGCTGGTTCGCCCCTACGGCCGTGTGGGACACGGTCCATTAGCTCGGTGCTAGGCCTGGCTCTTCTTCCTCTTCCTTACCTACTACGTAGATTGGAGAAGGGGTCTACGTCCCCTAGGGACGCCAGTGCGAGACTGTGAGAGGCATGGCGAAGGACGTCGCGCGGAAGAGCGGGATGAGACCAGACCGTCTCATCTCCTGATGGCACACTCACTCGCCCCAAGCGCCTCAGCCGTTCCCGGTGAAAGTCTGCACCTTCTCCGTACTGCTGCTAGTCAAGGTCAAGGTAAGCCTTAAGACCTGACCATTTTCCCCCATCAACTGATGGCCGACCTTTTTTTCCCTCCCTGACCACTTTCACGCCCCGTCTTCTTCACCCGTCACCCTGTGGCCTGTGAAAGGGTGTGGCCCCTTCTCCAAAGACGTTCACTTCATGTTTCACTGCATCGGAGGACCCTGCAGAGAGGGCAATTTGACGCCGTCGGCTGCACGCGCTAACTAACGATGCCGCTCAGAGTTGCTGTCATCGGTGCCGGGCCCGCGGGGCTGGCGACCGCTCGGTACCTCAAGTGGGCGCACCTGTTCTTCGCGATCGAACCGATCGAGCTCCGGGTCTTCGAGGCGGAGAACGACATCGGAGGGACGTTCAAGTATCGCGTCTACGAAGATGCCGAGGTAAGATAATTTGCATTCAATGTAGTCCCAAGTTCCCCCATCTTTCCTCCTCTGCGTCAGACATGTCTCTGAAATTAACTCTGCGCGAACAGCTTGTCTCTTCCAAGTATCTTACCGCCTTTTCCGATCACCGCTTGCCCCGAGATGCCGCCGATTACGTGACCCCCAGTGTGTATGTGCAGTACCTCAATGAGTATTGTGACCGTTTTGAACTTCGACCTCACATCGAGTGCTCGTCCAAAGTAACTTGCGTTCGCCGGTTAGATGGTGGAAGCCACATCATCACCATCACCAGGCCTGACGGGTCGACCTTCGACTACGAATGCGACGCTGTCGCTGTATGCTCGGGCCTCAACGTCGAACCCCGGATACCGCCCATAAAGGGCCTCGATAGAGTTCCGAAGGTCCTTCACTCTTCTCAGTTCAAGTCGCGGGATCAACTGCGAGACATCAAAAGCGAGAAACCGACAGTGGTCATTGTCGGCACCGGAGAGACAGGGCAAGATCTGGGTCAACTTGCTGTCACGACAGAGAATGTACAACACGTTGTCATGTGCCACCGGGATGGTTTTGTTGTAGCGCCAAAGGTTCGTTGGTTGACTGTCACGGAGACTCGAAGCCTAACCTTTGTGTGATAGACCGCACCGGCTCCGGTAATGTTCGGCTTCTGGGGCAAAGGGAAAGCGATAAAGGAGAAGCCTGTCGACTGTGCCATCGCGAGCCTTTTCGACACCGCATACGTACCCCCTAAGTTACAATCAAGCCAGCTCCTTTGGGAGCTCTATAATCAGCAGATCGACGTTACCTTCTCTCTTATTGGCGGAGCCGCCGTTGGTTGGGATCAGCTAGTCGGCGGTATGCCCCGGGAACGAATGCATATCGATCACTGTATGTCTCTGCCTCACATCATGCAGTTGGCTTGCTAACCAATGACCAGTCTTCCCTGCGAAATCCACTAGGGCGGTTCCCTATATCTCTGCACCATGGCGCAGACCCTTGTCGATCATGGAGCGCATCCGCCGCTTTTTCTTTTACATCAAAGAGTACGACGTCGACACGAAAGGCCGATACATCGATGTAGCGCCGTGGCCCGAGTATGTGGATGATGACGGCGTAATGCATTTTCGAGACACTGGGAGGCCAGAATCCGAAAAGATGAAGAAGATGATTGTGAAACCGGACGTCGTATTGTTGGCTACGGGGTACACACGACGTTTCCCATTTTTGGACGAGTCTTACGGTACCCCCGATACGGCAGACGTAAGGGCAATTTACCATAGCAATGACGTTTCCGTGGGTTTCATCGGTTTTGTGAGACCCAACCTGGGTAAGTCTTTCGTCGGTGGCATCTTTCTGATATCGTTTCTTTTTTCTGACAATGTACAGGAGCTATCCCCACATTGGCCGAGATGCAAACCCAGTTTTGGATTCTGCAACTTCTCCAATCGAGATACCCGACGGTGCCAGGCCTCACCCCTTCGCCAAATGGCTTCCCCCTGGACCACAACGCCGTTCCTGGTTATGATATTGATTGGAAGCTTCACCCTCGATGTGGCCGAGATCCTTGGGCCGAGAAGCGTGGCGTTGACCACGAGAGTTACGTATACCAGCTGGCCCTTGATATCGGCTCCGCGCCGCGCTTCGGTTACGTCTTCTCAAAAGGCTTCAAAGCATTTTACACGTGGGCTATGGGCAGCAACTTCAACTGCAAATTCCGGCTGGTCGGCCCGTGGAAGAACGAAGAGGAGTCGCTGCGCATCATGCGCGGCGAGTTGTTCGACATCGTGAAGCAGTCTGGGGGCTTGCTTTACATGTTTGCTAATTCCGTGATACCCTTGTTTATGTTCGGTACGATGAGCGTTGTAATTCACTCGTGGGAGTGGGCCAAGAACACGCTACCTTCTTGGAGGCGGAAGGGGGGCCGCATCCGTCTCACACCATGTTGAGGGCGTCACGATGGATTCAAATTCTAGACTTCTGAAAACTGCATTTCTGAAGCTATGAGCGCGGGGAAAATTAAAAGCACACCTATCAAGGTTTATTTCTGCTCGAATAATGGGCGTTTCACAGTTGACCCAATATTTTCTAATCACCATCGAACATATCCAGCCTCTTGTCACGAGCCTGCCACTGCGTCATTGTACAAAAGAAAAAGGTTGATATTTATTACATTAACTAGATGGTGTATGATAGCGAGTGTCGAACATAGTAGCGCAAACAGCCTAGTGTTACATGCAACAGTACGGAGTCAATCTGTTCGACTCGTTTATCGGCTTAGCAGCCACGTATCGTAGGTCGTTGATGGATATCTTGCGTCAGCCCCCTTGGATGGCGTTCTCGGGTCTCCAGACAGCTCAGCAAGCTTTTGAATGATTCTGCCGTCCAGGTCCGGGTCGGGGCCCCGGTAGTTGTACACTGACGCATTGAACTCGGGAATCGACCTAGGCCTGCGAGCGAACAGCAGCTGATACAGCTGAGTCTCTTGCCACTTCCCGAACGCCGTCGATAGCGCCAGGTCAAGGTACCGCCCGAACGGCGCAAACTGCATGACGCGGTCGTACACGTCGCCATCTCCGGTGCTCTGCCCCTTGACGAGGTTGCTCTTGAGCCTATCCAGCTCGCGGTACAGGTTACCCTTCGGGATGATGAAGCCTGACGGGTCGTGCTCGCCGACGCACTCCAACATCCACTTCAGGACGAGATCAGAGAGAACCTCGTTCGGCTCGACCGTCCGACTCGTCCAGCTCCACGCGGGGAGAAGCCGCTCCAGACGATTCGGCAAAGCACCGCGGACGAACTTGAACTGCTGCCGGCCGATGTCGTAGTGCGTCCCCGGGAACCAGCGCTCGGTGATGCCGTACGAGGGCCCGTACTCGGTATCGCGAGAGATCAAGCACGGCCGGAACGCGTAGAGACGGTCGTGGAGGGACACGGCGTGGTAGACCTCGGACACGACGCTCGAGACGTGCTGATCGTAGAACTTTGGCCACTCGAGGCCAACGGCGCCAGCGAACTCGGGGATGCCGCCGTCGCCCACCGTATCGAAGAGGCCCATGAACCTGACGGGCGGCTCGATGACGTCGCCGTCTCCGATCAGGGGCCAGCTGTGCATCCTCCTAAAGTCCCTCGAGTCCGCCGTTTTTGGTGCGCTGGCGTCGGAGGGGCAGCGATAGATGCGATACACCTCCTCGCAGAGCTGCCGCGTCTTGTCCTCGTCGATGTCCCCGTTCGCTTGGTAGAGGGGTTTCACGATGCCGCAGTTGTTGATCATGCCCGCGACTGAGCGGATGATGTAGGCCCCTTTTGACATGCCAAACATCCAGATCTCGGTCTCTCGCGGTGTGTAGCCGCGGACGAGGTATTCGTACGTGTCTATGCATTGTTGTTCGACATCGTGAACGTTCAGGCCGCGGACAACATGGCTGGTGTTATGTTAGCTTCCTGTGACATGAATCCGATAGAACAAAGCCGTACTCCATCAATGTGCTGCCGACTGGGACGCTATTAACGTAGCGGGCTTTGCCGGTAGGATGAAGGTGCGCGAACTCATCGTCGACAGGCAATCCGGTGCCTCCCCAGATCAAGTTCGCGAGACGGTGGACGTTGGACCCGACACCAGGCTCGCGTCCGCTCCATGATCCGTCCGAGAGCACTATCAACGGATTCTTCTGTGGCCCCCGGTATGACATGTCAATGCTGCGAGTCGTCGTCGATTTCGGCACGTCAGTTTTCAGCACTCAAAGTAAAAACTAGGTGGGCGAAAAGCGGTGGAAGTGAGACTATTATACTCTCGCACATGAATTGTTGTTGTTCTGGTCTTTCTGGAATGTCTTAAGATTTTGTCAATAAGCGATCTCGATTTTAGGCCCGGCAGCAGCATTATGCATTCCATACTGGCAACACCTCCAATCTTCTTAAATCATTTTGTGGGAGAAAAACAAAAAAGAAGAATAAACGAAATAAAGGAGATATGCTCCATGACTTAGACTCCTACTTGACACAAATTGCTCGCATTCCACTGCTCGGCGGAACATCATTTCCAGCTCTGCTGGAGACTGACAAGTACAGGTCGGAGTTGAAGGATACAAAAATAGCAAACCTTTCTCTGACTTGTCTGTGGCAGTAACCCCGAAGTAGAACAACCCAAGCCAGGCAAACTTAAGGTAGGTAGTTCACCGGCAAGGCTGGTGCGTTCTTAGTTGAGTACAGCTCCTTAGACCCGGCTTCGTTGGTCCATTGATCAAGCTCGTGCATTGTCAGACAAGCACGGCACTCTACTTGGTCGACGATAAGTGCATGTCTCAGTTGTCGCATCTTGACCCGACAATCCCATGATTTTTCTTTGCGGTCCAGCAGGTCACTCTGTTCATCTCCCCAAAATTGTAAAAGATATGCCTCCCGAGTCAAGACGTGTCGGGGGTGGTTGGTCCGTCAAGGTGGTCATCGGTCATGACTCGCGCGGGAACCCAAAGTTCAAGTAAGACTTCACGACCGATGATCAGCTCCTTCGTGTATCAAAACTTTCAAGGCTTCCGATTTAATCAATAGCTCGCGCCACGTTGACAGACACTGGGCACTGCGGGGCATAGTCTTCACTTCGTTCCTACAACAGTTGCATTTACGTAAGGAGTGGGCATAGGGTTTCCGTATGAGGTTGGGCAGAACCCACTCACACGCGAACCTTCAATATCAACAAAACACGGAATTTCACCAACAACGGGCGCTTGGTCTAGGGGTATGATTTTCGCTTCGCATCTTCTTCTGACTCTCCAAGAGTTCAGATGCGCTGTTTGTGAAAGGTCGTGGGTTCAATTCCCACAGTGTCCAATGTTTTGCTTTGATCGACGTGTAGGATCTCTCCCTCTTATTTTTATTTTATTTTTGTACTCTTTGCAGTAATTTGGGGATTAATGCGGTTGTGTACTGAATCGCCTCCAGTGTATGTGTATATAGATGGCGCCCGAGAATGGCGAGGTCAAGTTTCCCTTCTGCCGCGCGACAACTTTCAAAGCGGATGGGATCGTTGTGGCCAAGGCAAGTAGGTAATGAACGGGTGGAGATGTTGAACTGATGACACCATTGTACGCGAACAAAACCCATCTAGTATTCTCTGTAGCCAGGATCATGCTTTAAGTGAGATGAATCACGACGTCGGTCAAGCCATTAATGACGCAGAACGTGCGGCTCAGTGGCTTCCAATGTTCATCAAAAAGCGCACTCCAATAATTTCAAAACGTTGCTTAGCAATCCATTGAGATAGGTGATGAGTCTGATGCTTATCCATATTCTGTAAACACGGCTGCTTAGGGTCACCTCCTCGCTTGTGCCTCGACTACCTTGTCCTGCTTATTTTCGTCTCCGTTGCCGCCCCAATTCTCATAGTTATGAGTTTGATTGCCCATGTAGTGGAGATAAAATCCGCGAAATACTCAGCGAGTCCTCGCACAAGTGAGGCCGGTTGTCTTCCGGGCAAGCGTTAAGACATCGTAAATTGCCTTTGCCCAAGTCAGACAGTGTCATTGCCTGTTTATATGCATCTGATTTCGGCTCGGAGAGAGATTTGACAGCTAAGCCGCCGCATATAGCTGCAGGTCGGGTAGCGCTGATAGCTTCAGAACAGTTGCCGGAGATTGGCTCCTCAATGTCAGATGACACTGAAGCCCGGGTCAAGCGAGGGTTGACAGAGCGCTGGAACACTGAGCTCAGCTTCCGAGAGAGTCTTTGCATGAACCCGGCGTTATCTTTAGAAGGGTCCGGAGACTCGATAGAACCCGCAGATCGTGGCCCAGTAACAACTGTGCTCCATCTCCGGCCATTCAAAGATCCGCTTGGTGCATCTGGTGACGCTGCGGACGATGAGTCAACAACAGCCTCAGATGCGCAACGCGTTGAATCTGCGATGGTTGCAGCTGCCCTTGGATTCAAAATATCTTGCTCAGGAACGTCTGGGGTGCACTCGCTTTCGGTGCTTGGTTGCTCGTACACTCGTTTGTAGCAAACTGGTGCAGCACTACCAAGTCTTGCGTCAATTCCAAGATGGTATATGTCATCAGCTTGATGAGCTGGAGGAGTAAGCCACTCCGTCGTACAGTGGCGCTGGGGTAGTGTAGGAAAGAAAGTTAAGTCGTCGGTTTTGCCAGCTTTGCCTCTCCGGAGCTTTCTGTTGACCTTCTCCCTCTGCTCATTGAAAAGAGATTCGAACTGGGGACCGAGAGAGAAACCACCAAAGCCCGGTTTGCGTGACTCAGTCGCCAACCTAGGATAATGAACCATTTCGTCGTCCACGCTGGAGACATCGAACACTGCGGGACGCCATTTGAAGAGGGGGGGATGCGAAACTTTAGAAGCCTCTGAAACTAGATCTTTTGACGTTTCGATGTAAGACTGGTTTTCGGGGACCCACCTTATGTCGATAGAGCTCTGGCGAGACACAATCGTCGTCAGGTCTTCCTGCACTGGTCTGGTCCTGGCGTGTACCTTTCTATCTGAGCTACTCCGCGTAAAAAATGAAGTCTGGGTCTCGCTTATGGTTATCGCAGGGTCGGCCGCAGCCGTTGATTGTGGTTCAATCGTATTGTGGACGCAACTAGGCTTCCGGCCAGTCCATCTTTGGCTGGTGGCGCCTCTGCTTTCGCATTCCCTGGCTATCTTCCCAATGTCTTCTAACGAAGGGCAATGCTGGCAAATTGCTTGAAAGACAATCTCAACAACATCCTGGACTTGGTTGTCGTCAAGGACGTACTGACAAAAAGAACGAGGGCAAATGGTAGATACGTCTGAGACCACTGTCTCTTCATTTCGGATCGTTCGAAGGCCCTTAAGATGGTTCCGGACCTTCAACATGATGTCTTGCATGAGTAATTGAGACTTCTCCCACAACTGATTCCCAGTTCGTTTTTGTTCATCCAGAGCGGTCTCGGTATGAAAAGGCCTTGGGTAGTGGGATACGACGGTTGAGCAAGGTTTATTGGCGACCTTGGACTGAGACCGAGCCGAAAGGCCCGAGTAGGTGCGCTCGGATCGACTGTCACAGCCGCCGGTTAAAGAGTGGGTTCCGTCTGAATAGCAACCGACATGCTGTTTTGGGGAAGGCGGTCGATGGTGACATGAGTCGAGAAACTTGTGTTCTGAGCAGAGTGAGTTTGAAGAAGCGGTAAATGAAGAAAAGAGCAGGCCATATTTACCATTTCCTGAAACTCCTTCCAGTCTCCCCTTACTCGCAGCTTCGTTTACGGCCTTTGGCGGGCACTGGCTGTGGACTTGAGCCCTTGTAACGTCCATGCTCATGCATTTGGACGGGCGGCGGAAGATAGGGCTCGCTTGGGGGGCCCAAGTCATAGACTCTACATCCCCGTGGGCAAGCAGACTGCAGTTGAGAGTGGTGAGTGGACCAGGCGATACAACGGAGATGCGGCGGGGAATTTTAGGGTCTTTCTGCGTTGTTGTAGCGAAGATGACAGTCCCATTCTGACACGCTGATACAAAGATTCCAGGTAGACGTGCCGCCGAGTACTGCTTGTCAACGGAAATACTCTGCTCTCTAGTTGAGGGTGCGGTCCGGAAATCGTCGTCTTCAAGGTTCGGGTCATTGTCCATTGTTCAGGACCACGGAGTGAGGTCGGGCGAGAGACAGATCACGCCAAAATGTTTGGGAACAAAATAATAAAAGTACGTATAACGAGACGGAGGGAACTTTTTTGAAAGCGGGAGGACAGAATGATAGTTAGCACCCGGACCAACCTTTCTTCTGGCGGGTGTCGTCTTAGGATTGTTGTATGAAGATGGATTAGCAACAAGGAGCCAAGGCCTCCATGATCTAAGAACGTCCTAGGAAGTCAGGGGGCAGGACTTGCCAAATCATTTCACGAATCCTAGAACAATTGCTCTTCCCCTAACCGAGGCACATCACTGCGTAAGACAGGGACGTTTCTATCATCATCTTCAATGTCATAGCTGCCCCCTATTCGATGGACCTCGGTCCGGCTAAGGGACCAGTCCGCTTGAGAAGAATTATCCGTTCTCAATGAAACTTGCCATCAGTAGGCAGGAATTTACTGGGATCAGTTTGTCCAAATTGATTAGAATATTGATATCTATGGAAAGGCGAGTTGTTCCGTACAGGGGGGGAAGTCACAATGAAGAAAGACCGACGGTGGACTATGAGTGCCGGGATGACATAATCAAGGGTACCCACATGGTTGTATGTGGGGCCGATTGGCAGCTATCTTACGCACGGCCCAAGTCCCTAGAAAAGGGAAAACTTTTAGATAAAAGAAAATAAAAATAAAAAAAGAAACAGGAAAAAAAAGGGAAACGCAAGAATGGAAATTGGACCAATGAAAATCCCTGCGCATCAAAGGTGAGCAAAGGGATTTTTGAGCTTCGATCGGGCAGAGTCTCCTCTCTCCGTCTTTTGCTGTGAGGCACCTCTTCCTTTGACGAACTGAACAGCTTGACGGGTGGACAGCGCTGCAACGGTGCTGGACTTCTGCTCTTCTGCTCTTCTGGACCCTTCCTCTCCATCTCTCGATAACATCTAACGATGCCCCCGAGCGCCGCAGCCTTTGCTCCCGATCCTGCTGCTGATCCTTCCGACGTAAGCAGCGCCTACACGAGGTTACACATTTCTCCATTCGACCAGGATCTCTCCAAGATCGTTCTCTCCTCCGCCGTTCTCCCAAAAGCCCGCAACATCTCCTACCATACCATCGAGACTTTCCCCGAGAAACGTTACGGATTTGTCGAGCTGCCCGCCGAGGACGCCGAAAAGATCAAGAAGAAGCTCAACGGCGCCGTGCTGAAAGGAGTCAAGATGCGCATTGATAAGGCCCGCCCCGAGCAGAAGTACCTGCCGGTCGCAGAGGATGAGGAAGCAACGGGAAAGAAGAGGAAGAAGAAGTCGGTGGAAAAGGAGGAACGCAAGAAGCAGAAGCGCGACCTCGATGTCATAGAGGGCGTCGAGCTACGCGATCGGAAGGTCAAGCGAGGATGGACGGTCCCAGAGGAGGCCAAGATCAGGGAGAAGAAGAGCAAGAAGGACAAGGAGAAGGACAAGGGGAAGAAGGACAAGAAGGACAAGCACAAGAAGCGTGAGGAGCGCTCCAAGTACACCGATAAGGAGGAGTGTCTGCTCAAGACGAAGCTGCCTGCGAAGCTCCCGGCTGCAGCGACCGCCACCACCGAACCTGAGGAAGAAGCCGATCGCAAGAAGAAAAAGAAGACCAAGTCGAGAGAGATTGTCGTTCACGAATTCGAAAAGACGACGAAATTCCCATCGTTCCTCAAGGCCACCAAGCCCGCGCCGGCAGAGTCACTTACCACCGAGTTCATCGAGGGCAAGGGATGGGTCGACACCCAAGGAAACGTGATTGAGCCGGCAAAGACGAGAAGGACGGCGACGGCACCAGCTCCCGAGTCCAAGCCTGGCAAGTCTCCCAAGGCATCCAAGAAGGCCAAGACAACGCCGCCGCCGCAGACGAAAGAGGAAGATGATTCCACAAGCAGCAGCGGCACATCGTCCGATGAAGACACCTCTTCGGACGATAGCTCGGACGAGGACACCGAAGCTGTTGAAGCCAAGCCGGCGACGCCTGCGAATAAATCTCAGGTCTCAAAGCCCGCACCGCCCGTGGAAGACGACACGACCAGCAGCAGCGGCACCTCGTCTGATGAGAGCAGCTCCGATGACAGCTCGGACGAGGAAATGGAGGACGCCGACAACGCTCCCCCAGCGGCAGCTTTAGAAAGCCCCGTCTCTGCCCTCAAAGCTGAGTCGCGACCGAGATCTTCCGGCTCCAACGTCAGTCTATCAATCAAAATACCTCCACCAGCAACCCCTGCCAAGGTCCATCCCTTGGAGGCGCTCTACAAGCGTCAAAAGCCGGACGACAACTCGACCCCTCAAGCAGTCAAGGAGGCTGAGCCTTTCAGCTTCTTCGGTGCTGGCGGCGACAATGATGATCTGGAAGAGGACGACGTCGACGCACCGGCCAGCCAGCTGCCGATGACCCCCTTCACCAAACAGGAGTTCGAGTGGCGCAACGTCAGGAGCGCAGCGCCCACACCTGACACCGCATACCCGAACCGCACGAAGCCGTTCTGGGCCATCGGTCATGACGATGAGGAGGAAGAGGAGGACGAGGAGACTCAAGAGGAGGTCCAGGCCACATTGAACGAGGAGCAGGAACCTGAGGCCGAGGACAGCGGCCCGGCTACCGATTTCCAGAAGTGGTTTTGGGAGAACCGTAGGAATCTCAACCAATCGTGGATGAAACGCCGGAAAACGGCGGCCAAGGAGAAGAGGCACAAAGATAACAAGTCCCGCGCCTCCAAAGCTGTATAGCCAGCTTTGAAGCTTAGGTTGACCAGCCTTCTAAGAATTGCAAAAGTTCTCCCGCTCAGACTCATTTCATCCTGAACGTGCCCGATTCCCCCAGCCAGCTAGGAACCTAGCATCCTACCGTTGACTTTGACCCAACCGCACTTGAGATCTCGTGTCTGACCATGTTTGGGGAGCTTCGGCACTTCTGCTCGGGAGATTGGCACCGTCTATGTTACGAGTTCTACAGAAAGCCTGACCCGCCATATATCATGTGTTCAACCGATTCTTGACGAGGCCTCCAGCGTGAACATTATTCCAAGTCCCTCCTACGGGGCTTTTGTACTCTTTCGACGTTGTTTGTCTACGACTCTAGATATTCATCCCTTCAATTTTGCGAGCTTCCCACTTTCACATCCACTTATCGTCAACACATTTGCATAATACTTCGTCATATTCCGATCCTACAGGCAGTGATCGGGATTCGCGTCCGACGGGTTCCCCCACCACGACGGGAACGGACGCTCTTTCCCACTGGCGCCAAACACGGCGAAAGAAAGGATGAAGATGACGATCTGCGATCCTCCGTCCAACGCGGCCCCGATAAGGTAATTGTACTTGTTGTAAATGCGCGGCAGCCGGCGGCGAAGCCAGAACTGCGAGAAGACGCCGACGGCAATGGACGACCAGATCCACGACGTGTTCCCGTAGTACGTCTTCCCTGCGAAGGCGAGGATGATTGTCGTGTTGATGGGCCACTCCTCGAGCTTCGGGAAGACCTTGATCAGGCCCCAGTGCAACACAGGGAAGACAGCGCCGATGAGCAGGCCGAGGGGAACAATGACGTAGCTCCCGGCCGAGCCGTACATCTCCTTGGCCAGCGCCCAGGTGATGGCTTGAGAATTGAGGCTCTGCATTGTGGAGCCGCTCCAGACGTTGTTTCCCGTCGGGTCCAGGAGGATCTCGCGCTGGTTGGACACGATGGTGGTCATGACGACGTAGTTGAGGGCCGCGCCGAGGAGGGTGCCGTAGATCTGCGTCCCGAACATGACGCGGTGGGGCACCTTGGTGTACTGTCCGACCTTGAGCCAGGTGGCAAGGTTCACCGCGAGGAGGATGACCTGGTGAGACCAGCTTGCGAAGTAGAGGTTGGCCAGCGGCCTGCCCGGGTGGACGACGCCGGCGACCATTTTGGATATCTGGTTCGTCCCGACTCCGCTTCCGTAGAGCCCGTAGAGAATGCAAGAGAACGGGGCGATGAAGCCTCCGAGGATGAGGGAGACGATGTAGCCCCACACCGGCAGCGTCGTCTCCCCCTTGATGTTTACAATCAGGCCGGCGACGAACGTCAACGCAAAGAGCACGAGGTACCACCACATAGGGACCTCCTTGTACTTGAGCATTGCCTGGTAGTGGTTGTCCGGCTGGGTTTTGGAGCGGGCCTGTTTCCACGCATCGCGCATGTCTCCGCCGTAGAAGATGACGACATGCGTCATCAACGCTCCAATGGCGGCGCTCGAGGTGAAGTATCCCCATACGGTACTGGAGGTCAAACGAGGCAGGCCGGCGGCGTCTAGCTTGTCATAATCAATCACGCCGTGGTCGTTGAGGACCGCGGTCGTGGACCACCGAGTGCCGTTGCTGGCGAAGAGCGAGGTTGACATGAACGGGAAGCTCTTAGCGCCCCAGGCGTTGGTGTAGAACAGGGCGGGCATGGCGACGTACCAGATGGCGTAGCCGATCCAGGAGTTGAGCTGCTGCTTGAAAGGCAGCGACAGGTACGTGCTCTGGATGTACTGCCAGTCGAGGGAGAAGTTCAGCAGGCCGATTCCCTCGTTCGAGGACGCGCCGCCAAAGATTGTCGAGATGATTTTGCGAGTGTGCGTCGGGGCGTTCATGGACGCGAGGCAGACGACGGAGATTCCGCCGAACCACGTCACCATATACGCGGGAAACACCTCCCAGACCGCAGCAACGATGAGCGCGATGCCGAACTTCATCACACGGTCCCGGTTGGCGATGCGGTCGAAGTGGAGGTTCTGGTAAAGGACAACTTGCGGGAGGGTCGACCAGTAGACCATCTCGGCCGGGTATACGATCAGGGGCCGCAGTACGCCAGCTAACACGAAGCCGCATAGGGAGATGGAGAAAGTCGCGAGAACAGCGGTGGTGGCCGTGACTTCGCGGTCGTAGAACAGCCGCTCAACGGCGTAGATCTCAACCCCGGAGAGCCCGTTGTTGCCGGACGAGGCGATAAGTGATGCCACGACGTGCTCCTTGATCCCGAATGGCTGTCCGGAGTTGAGAAACCGCAGCGTAGTCTTCAGCCACGCCGCCTCGAAATGATCGGGGCGGGGAGTTGCAAACGCCCATGCCTCGCCGAAGACGAACACCAGGACTGACAACGGAGTGAGCAAGGTGGATCCCACCACACACCCGGAAACAATACGTACGCTGCAAGAACACGGCAGAAACATGCATCTGAGTCGGTTTGAAGGTGTAAAGCATTGTGATGACGCTCGAGAGGGCGGTGAAAACGGTGCCCAGGACGATCGAGCGGAAAGTCAACGCCGGGTCGCCATCGTCGCGATCTGATACTACGAACTTGGACACATCGGCACCTTCAAGAGCGCGTCAGCTAGATGTACTGGTGTTCATATTTGTGCGAGCGTCACTGGGAGGCTACCATTCCGAACAACCGGATACCCCTTCACGTACTCTGCGGTACCGTCGAGCTGAGTGTTATTCGAGTCAGTGTCGTCCTTCTGCGGTGCCGAAATCAACGGGGTCTGTTCATCGACAGCCGCGGAAGGTTCCTCCGCCACGATCCGAGCGACTCCGGTCCTGGAGGCATCTCGCGCGACTCTGACGCCGGACGACACTCCATTGCCGCCCATCATCGCACAGTAAACTAGCGCTTGACGATGGGAGTACAGCCGCGAGAAAGCAAGTAGTTCACCAGTGAAACAAAACGTTCCGGGGGCCAAGACGGGGGTTCAACAAAAGAATTCGCGGATGATCTACAGTTCATTGAAATGGTCATTGCAATATCGCTAGAGCCTTTTCTTGCGATTTTGTTCAGTGTTCCTCGGCCATATCGGTGGTTGATGAGGCGATGTGTTGTCGCACTAGTTGCGGAGACTGCGGTGAAGAACCCGATGTCGCCATTCTGGAGCCAAATGACGGGGTTGTTCGAGTTGACCTGAGCATCGTCAATATCTACTGAGCTGCGAGTCGTTCATTATGACTGTTTCTTCCTTTTTCTTTCATTTTTCTTGTCTATCTCATTCTATTTTCGGCCGAAGAGCTACCTGAATATCTTGTGTGACGCCCAAGACAAGAAAGATTCAACGGGGTGAGTCTGATGTTCGTTGTGTACAACTGAAGCAATTGATCTAAAATCAGTCTCTGATGTCTGGACTTCATGAACTTAGCGCAAGTGGTGTCTCTATCTCCTCCTGTGACTGATTAACCAACGGTCAGTTTCGTAACAATGTTGAAACCACACGGCGCCCTTCCGCCGATCACAGAGTCATCGGTATGGAAACTGGAAGCTAGATAGGGCGGCCGCTAACAACCAAGTTGGCGATCTACTGCCCGCCCGACTTCCCAAAGATCGTGTAAGCCGGTCTCGGTTGTGATCTTGAGGTTGCCGGGTTCGCGGCAGAGATGCCGAACCCCGCATTCACATTTGGCAACTTGCAGACCTCGATGCAGCCTTGATTACGAATGAAACCGATAGTTCAGCATCCGAGGTGGAGGCCGGCTGCCCTGATGTGTGGGCACGTTGGCCTGGAAGGGAAATTTTGGGAGAACTTTAGCTCGACCCGCGTCTCTACGTGTCTGGTTCTTTTGGAGAAAGACTGAGTCAACATGGACACATATGCCGGCCGCATTACTATCATCCATCGACGCGGAGCGTAAGCTGCCGTCACCAAGCCAACCTTGCGTTTTTCGTTGCCCTGTATGCCGGTGTATACACCTGGAGCCCTCGAGGGTCTCTTTGTCTCCATTGCCTCGGATAGACATGAAGTTGAAAAAGTCATGGGGTTGGCACGTGTGCCTCCATGAACGCAAGTTTTGATCGAGATCAAGTTTCAAAAAACAATAGAAAAGGTTTCGGGAGAATGATGCGAGGGAATCTTTGAGTCAGAAGCCTGAAAAGTATGAACGGACTGCAATGACGCCAGCTTGGGTGTTGTCTTTTTTTCTAGATGGCGTTGATTCTGCAGTCACGAATCCTCCACTGTTACCAAACGGAATGGATGCAGTCACTAGTATGTAAGTTACAACAGTTGCACCAAGACTGGCCATTTCTCCCCTGACTCTCGACAGCAAATCCGTTCAGATTCCCGGACTCTCTGACTTTGAATTGCGGCTCTTACCACGTCCTTTCTGAAGAAATCACATCTCATACACGGCCGTTGGAAAGTGGTAACCGCGTCATTGCCATAGACTCGGCATCTACGAAAGAAAGCTTGCATCAGATTTTGCTGGGTTCTGTGCTATTTGACGCATAGAAAGAATACCGTAGCAGCAGCACTTGTTGAGGTTGGACATGAAGACGCGTTGTAATTGGCATGGGTTGAAAATTACCGCTTCTTCGATCGCAAGTGGCTGGAGTCGAACAAGGGAAGACAATTTTGTGTCATGGGAGAATTTCTACCACTCAGAACTGAGAATTCGGTTGGGAGTTCTCTCGGAGGAGCGCGTATCCCCCTTAGCTAGACTACCTCGCTGCCGGACAGCATACTACGTAGTTTTGCATCTATCTTGTTGACTCGGCCGGGTTTTTTGATCTCTTTCAATGTCTCAGCAAGGATACGCGACTGCATCTGGAGAGCTTGGTTGACCAATGGATAGAAAAAGCTCGGAAAAGACCCGGATCATGGTGCGCCCGCCCCATTTTCTGGAGATTTGCGCAACTCTTCTCACACATTCGCACCAAGGGCGCCAGGCATCCGGACACAACCTGCCAAGATGACGATGTCTAGGCCTCCATGTAAGTCTGCGGGAGATCCTCCGGGAGGAGAATAAGGCGGGCCATCTCCAACAAACACACGCTAAAAAAGTTTCCCCTGAAAATCATATGCGGCTGAGATGATTGAACACCACGAGATCTGCAGCAGTGTCGGCGGCAGTTTAAACTTTCTCGATCACCACTCCCCGGTTGACCCTGGATGCGAATATTCTGACATAACCAGGTGTCTGCGGGTGGAATGCAGGGCCAGGCTTTGACTTGTCCTCGAGACTGGCGGAATCTAAGAGAGACCATTCACCGGCTTGTAAGAACAAAATGGGATGCTCAATCGGGCTGCCGGTTGCAGGAAATGGCTAGACCGATATCCGTTCGAAGTCAGATACATCAGGCGACTCTATCCGGCTGAACGCAAGTTTTCAGGCCTGCCAGCTTGTCAAAAAGACCTTGCGAGTGCGAACGGAACGGCTGAGAACACAAAAGTTTCCAGTTTGGAGCCCGGCAGCTTGGTCATCGTCAGTCAGCCACTGGACAGCCCAGTCAGAATCACGAGCCCGCGTCATGGCCAACATCATTCTAGGTTGCCGAGGGACCAGATTGTGTCAGTTATGCTGGTTATCTTGGCATATTCTGGCATTTGCTTGACATGTTCCGGTAGCCAAAGCCGACAATAGGTGGAAACTACATCATTGCGATTGGGGCATTGTCTGGGCAACTCTGTTGGATGTTTCGACTGATCAACGGTCGGTCCGCGCAACCAATCCGTTTCAGTTCTGATACCAAAACCATACCACGCCAGTGGGACTTATCGGCCGATCAACAGTCTGTGCTGAGCCCCTTGCATAGAAGCAAGGGGGAAACGGTTGAATCTGTCCGAAAGTTCAAACGTTATTGGGCTTCCACAAGGTACCACGTTGGGTGTTCATGAGCTTATCCGGTGGGAGATCCATGATCTAGATGCTGGGGAAAAGGCGGGCCAATGAGTTTCTTCAGCTCCCTTACTATTTCAGGGGTCCCCCTTTCAAAAAGACATGCCATCCCGCGCAACCGTTGCCATCCACAACTCAAAGCAGTTATGTGCTCGTCTTTCCTGCGTTCCCCAGGGTGGGACGGGTTGGCATCCGGAGCCGGTATCTGAATGGCTTGTTAGCCACTGCCGTGTCAAGCTGCCCTATCAGGGCCTCCATGCGGTCTGGGAGAGCACCATGAAGCTTACTTTGCGTCTCAGGGCCCAAAAGAGGGAATTGAAAGGAGAAAAGTAGTTGTGGGACACACCCATTCTACGCAGAAGCTTTGCCGCCCCAGTCTACCCTAGAAAGGAAATCGAAGGGAGAAAGTAGCCGCTGAACAGCATTAGCCATCTGGTGCATAAACGGTGATAAAATCGAGCTACGGCCACCACCCAGTACCTCTGTCAACTGGATAAGTCGAAGTCGTTCTCTCCACTTATCAAGCTCACATCTGCCCTCCAGGCCCGGCAAATCTCGTTCAAGATTGCTTAATACTCTGCTCGTAGCAGTTTAATGATACTACCCAACATGGTCGCCGTCCAGCTTCTTCTCGTCGCCCTGCAGGCGTGGGCGATCGCCGCTGCACCTGTTTCGAATGTACTGGTGGCTCGTCAGAAGGATACGATTACAGCTGCCCTCTCGATGGTTGAAGGTTCTCTGCAGAAGCTCGACACGGCCGTCAAATCAGTCTCCGCTACTGATGCCAACTCTCTCACTGGCGTCCTCAATGCTGCCCAGGGAGCTCAAAGCACCCTTACCAAAGCCACCTCCATGATCGAAAGCGCCGACAACATTGGACTCTTTGGAGCTCTTGGACTCCAGCAGAGCGCTACTGGGCTCGTTGATACAGTCACTACTACCCTCGACGACCTTAAAGGGAAAAAACCAGTTTTTGATCAACTCGGTGTTTCCTCCGTCGTCGCGGAGACCCTTGAGCAGCAAAAGGCAGGCAGTGGTCAGCTTGGTGAGACTCTCCTCAGCAAGGTCCCGGCGCTGGCACGCCCAATCGCCCAGCAGAGCACTGGTCAGCTTACTGAGGCCTTGGACTCCGCCATCGCAACCTTCAAGCAGCCCGCGGCCAAGCCTGCTGCTCCCGCGGCTCCCAAGCCTCCTGGTACTCCCGCTGCTCCTGCCAAACCTGCTGGTGCTCCCGCCGCTCCCGCTACTCCTGCTAAGCCTCCTGCGGCCCCTGCGGTGCCTGCCGCCGTTTAATCCGAAGAAGGGAGCAACGCCTGCGCTGGGTAACGCGGTGCTGTTATGGGTTGTCAGAGAAGCACATAGTGACTGGAGCGGGAAGCTTGAAGGGGCTTGGGGATGAGGGCAAGGAATGTATGCGAGGGAAGATGGAACGAAAGGGCAACGAAATGGCCGACTGAGCAATGGGACTGAGCCGTAAGGTCGTGTTGCGAGGTTGCAAGCCGTTTATTGAGGGAAACGTTTCATGCCTCGTATCGGAGATGAGGGATAGGGTTGATGATGGATGGTTGAGTATTGATGGATAGTTTGGATACGGCCATCATGTAATCGAATCGATATAATTCGCATTCGCCTCATTGGAAACTAATTTATCAACGAGACATTGCCACAATCGGTGTCACGTAAGTACGGATTCGACAAGCGCCAAGCGGAGCGTGAGCTAGGCGCGAATAGTATACTCCTTGAAATGCTCACCACTTCCAAAGTACCAAAAGCGGGAAATGTGGCATTGGTAACCACCGCTTCATGATCCGTAAGTCTCGTATAATTGCTTCTGCAGCTCTGAGTGACCGACTGTGACTTCTCGCCCACTTTATGACACACGGGCGATGACACTCCCGAATTTTCGACTTGACACGTCAAGTCGGGTGAAGTCGCAGGCGCTAGGCTCAAGCCAACCTCTCGACCTATCCCAACCGTTCTGGCTCGCCTAAGGAGTTCGTCAGCGAACCTTCACAACAGGTTGCGAGGACATCGTGAGTGTCAGATTCGCAGTCAAGTCTTTCGAAACCATCGACAAGATTTACATTAGCGCTAGCTCCATCTAGTCGTGAACCCTGTAGAGCAGAAAGTCCAGCGGCCTCTTTCCACTATCAAACAAAAAGTGAGCCTAGCGCAAAATAGTCACGATGATATGAGCCCTCTCGAGGGGCAAAACTCAAAGTCAGCTGCAACATTAGTGAGACTGAGCCAACGAGAACTTATTGACAAAGCAAGAGCCAGGTCGTTGCGAAACAAACAAGGCTGTACCCAGCCACCATCAGCCCCGTAGTCGATCCAGAGGGTGTCTTAAGGATCGGTTATCTTTGCCCCTCGAACATGACTGCCTGAACCCTGCGTGAGAAAGTAGGGATGAAGTCTTCCGGGAAGTGCCTTTTGTCTCAGTCTTGTGCCGGAAAGTTTCCGCATTGATGTCTGTCAGGGTATTGTTGCCAACAACCGTGGGCTTGGCATTGAATCCATGACTTTTGTATGCCGGAGAGTTTCGCCTAATTTTGAAAGACTGCTTGATGCCTGAGTTGGCACTTGACGGATGTCTTTCATGGTGGGTAGTGATGCTCATCTGGTCAATGTCACTATGCGGTGCAGACATGTCTCTGACGTTGATCGAATTTACACACCACCGCAATTGACGCCTTGACGTTGTGACTGGGTACTTATTAAACGATTAAGTAAAATGGGCATATATTCAGTTCAAAAGATTCTCTACTCTTAATTGATTAGAGCATATGTTACTCCCTCTCGTCACTTCGGTAGGCCGGATACACAGTAGAAGTCTGTATATCATTTGTGAAGTCATCTTTAGCGTGTCTTCCCGTGGCAGAGGAGAGCCCCGAGGCGATAATAGTTAATTTGGAAGTTGATTAAACCGGTAAGCTTTAAACCGTGTTCCGGTTTTTTCTTACACTTAATCGCTGTATCTCGGACAGTTACGCCCCGCCTCTTACTCGATGCTCACTAATCATGAAGCAGCCGCTTTTAACTCACAGTGACATTCTTTCCGAAGACCTTCCGTTTGGGGTTTGTAGATTTTCTTGTCAAATCTGGTTGATGCCAAACTTCTATTGAACTAAACCCCTACAGCGTCCCGTCTAAAAGACTCTTTTTCCTTTCTTTCTCCTTCTTTTTGGAGTTGCTGCTATGCGAAATGACATCATTGTCGACTCTTTGAATGAGGTGTTCAAGCTGGTTAGGTCATAACACCGCCTACGAAACAAGAAGGATAAGTGCAAACGCTTTAAGGTAGCATTCTCTAGAAACCATTACAGACAAGTTATTCGCAGATCATAGGCACGCGTGGAAGAAATAGAATCCACTATACCCAAACGTTTGTTGACCCATGGCCATACAACCGTTACATGAATATACCCTAACGGGTCAGCGGGACACTGCCGAGTCAACAACATCTAAACTTTGAATTTCGAAGGGGCACATGCAATAATGTCGATAAGGACTGAATCCAACGTTCCGGAAGACAAAGTCGACGAAAAGCTTTGGTTCAATGTCACCTTTCAACCTTGCAAGAAGCTGTCAGGTCACCTGTCGACTGAAGTCTGACAGAGGAAGAAGCAAGAAGCGCTTTCGGCTTCACTTCCCCATCGTTTCATGGACTTGATGGTAGTTAAAGTCGAAAGTTCAGTTCCGGTGGCGATGGTGAATCTTTGTGGAAAAACCGATACGTTCGGGTCAGCGTGAACTTTTCCGCCTTCTTCAATGTTACATGAAGATGATAGTCGTCTCCGGAAGACGGATTACTGATCGCCGAGTCCGTAATTCGGACGAAGATTTCCTATAGTCAGCCTGAGCGAGGAGGAAGGAGAAACGGTCGACCCCAATCGCAATCAGTTTGGCTTTAATTGATGCAATTGTAACGGCTTTTGGGTTCAGACAAGTTCTGGATAGTGAGCTGGTATGCGATGTGAACACCTAAGATAAGTGTGTAAGATTTACGGACTCCCTATTCACCCCTGTATGCAACTCCTCAGTTGAAAAAGCCCAGCTCGTTCGCGAGTTTTTGTGAGCTCAAGAACACGTTCAAGCGGTTTACAAAAGCTCCCGTCCTGAGAACAACGAAAGTACTCGACGCGGTGGATCAATCAAGAAGTACCAATATTGAGCTTAATATACAGGACCCAGCAACCACCAAGATTAGCACTGCTGGCCGGGCAGAGCACCGAGTATCTTGTCTCTTCTGTCACCTCTGTGTGAATGCTATGGTATGACGAACATGGCTACGGCTCTCTGACAAGCTTGCCAATGATTCACGGAGCTCCTAAATTTTCCTCAGCCGTTTTGCAGTGTGGGCACATCATTCACGTCAGGTCGATCATGAACTAAGCTTTTATGACACTCAATGAGATATTGTCACAAATGGTCAACACTCACCGAATACACCTAGTCGGTGTACGCACGTGTCATCCTCATGACTCGCTCACCGAACGCGCGTTACATATAGGAAACCTTCTTCTAGAGACAAGTCACTCTTTGCACAATCTCTCCCACTCATAGCTGTGTGCTGTAGCTCGTCACAGATATGAAGCTACGGCTAAACCACAGTAGCTATGATATGTACTCCCATCACTAGTTAGTCTACTACACATATTTACTTGATTGTCTTTCCATGATTGTGGAATTGCCACTCTTTGTGTTAATGTGAAGATATGCGCGCTTTTACTTCGACCGACAACGGACATGTTCGATTCTGATTATTTCCTTTCAAAATCAGTAAAGTAAAAATAAATAACAGAAAATGTACTGTGTATTAGAGTGTATTGCTGACAACTGGGCGCGTGCGTCATGACGGTACTAGAGAAGCGTATCCGGACACTTAAGGCCAACGAGGGAAAGAGTTTAATGGTTAGAATTACACGGAGAAGCACAGACTTCAATGCTGCGGAGCCAACGACCAAAGCAGCATGTAAACGAGGACGTACGCGGGCGTATGAGCGGAGATGGCGGAGGAGAAGTTTACGTATGTGCCAAGGAGATACAAATGAAACGGCAAATTGTTCAATTCCTCGGACTGGGAGTACGCACAAGCTGGAGTGCGTTGTCAGGCTGAAGAACCTATTAACCACTTATAAAGATCGAGTCGGGGTCAGGTCAGGAAGACGTTCCTTTGTGTTTGTGAAGCCTGTGTATTAGCTATTGGCTAAAGGTGACCCTAACCATAGCCATTGGGGTGGGGAGCGGTGCCGGTATTCCGGACGCGGTGAAGACGTTCTCGCATCGAGACCCTTTTGCTGAAGCGACTGCGAAGGGGCCACTGACAGAACACCCTCCTCTCCGACTTACAACTCGTCTGGTGAGAGCATCCCTGTGTGCACCCAAACACTTCATACAGGCCTTGCAAGCTAGATCGTACAGATACTCGCTCAGGCAGTAACGAACAGGCGTACCTAGACACGCGTCGCCTTGGCATTAAGCCAATAGCTCTACGGCTTAGATAAAGCGTACGGCGAAATGCGCCATTGGTTGTCCATACTTTACCCCAGCCATCGTTGACAAGGGTCGACTTTGGTAAAGTCTAGATGCTGATCATGCCATCGTTAGCGGGAGTGACCTCAGCAATGCAACTTACTGACCTATGGGGTCGTTGTTATCTTCATCACTTCCATTACAAACGGCTTGCCCACTTGTGAAGGGCCAGGTCCAAGTACTCCCAGAATCCGATTCAAATATCTTCCGGGATTTCTTACAAGCCAATGACCCTGACCCTGCCAGGATTCTTTTTCTAGAGCTTTCGGGGGTGCCTCGAGCGCACTCTCACTCCGTTATACCCACTTTTCCCGGACTCCTCCGATGCCTCCTTGGGCGGGTTTGCTGCCGGATTGGACGTGAGCACCTGGTAGACATGATTCTTGACTCGCCTGTCCCCTGTGTTTGCGTGTATCTCTCACCAACAGGTCACGCCTGATTGTGCAGTTTCTAATTTGTTTAACACCATCGACATATGTGCTGGGTGTAGCTCAGGGGCTATGCAAGAGATGGGACTTGTGGACCAACAAGGCAGGATCGTCTCATGTTTCTACGGTACTTCCCGCTGCCAACGTCACGAAGCGCGCGGGAAAGTCATCGATCACGACATGACGCTGAAGTCTGGAAGCATTGAGAAAGATATTGCTTCGCAGGGGGGATCTTGCTTGGGTTGACGAGCTTGGCATAACACGTAGGAGTGAATCATTGTATGTTAAGAACAATCTTGTCGTGCAGTTAGTCAAGCAAACATAAAAAGGGGAGTTCACACTCTCTCGAGCTTACTTTTTGGGTGTTCAAGCCAGCTCCAGCGGTTCTACCATCTCAGTCATTGGATCCCAAAGCCTCTCAATATGGTTCGCTCACTCTTTGCTCTTGCCCTCTTGGGTACTCAGGCCTTGGTCAACGCCGCCACTGAGATTGAAACCCGCACCCTCGACGAGATCTACAAGGCCGCTCTTGCTGAGGGCGGTATTGTCACCCTCTGGCACGGAGGTGATGAGGCCAGCCAACAGAACTCGTTGAAAACGGCCTTCGAGAGCAGATTTCCTGGCATGAGCCTCAACGTCACCGTCGATCTTTCAAAGTACCACGATGGTCGCTTGGACGAGCAGATTGCCGCCAACAACGTCTACATCGACAGCATCGTCCTCCAGACCCTTCATGACTTCCCTCGCTGGGCATCTGACGGAGCCCTCCTGGACTATGCTCCTCTTGGCCATGATGCCATTCTTCCCGAGTTCAAGAACAACGAGACCGCCGCCTACTACGGTCTCTTCATCATTGCCTGGCAAGGCCAGTGGCACTCTGGCAAGCTTCCCAACATTGAAGCCCCTATCGAGTGGGAAGACTGGGTCAAGCCCGAATTCAAGGATAAGCTTGTCTTGACATACCCCAACGATGATGATGCGGTCCTCTTCGCCTTCGACCTTATGTAAGTTACATCGAGTTCTTAATTCAGTGATGCAGATGACTCAGACATCAACAGTCTCAAGCAATACGGCACCGCCTGGCTCGACAAGCTCATTGCCCTGAACCCCCGCTGGGTTCGCGGCACCCAGACCCCTCGCACCATCCTTAGCCGAAACGACACTGAGTGGGCCGCCACTTTCACCTCTTCCGGCAGCCTCAACCCGACCGCCCCCTTCAAGAACTCTCGCCCTGTCAAGGGCCAGTTCGTTTCATGGCCCCAGACCGGCGGTATCCTCAAGAACGCTCCCCACCCTGAGGGCGCCAAGCTCCTCCACTCCTTCCTCCTCAGCGCCGACTACCAGCAGGCTCGCGGCTCTTGGTCTGTCCGCGGCGACGTCCCTCCCCCGGCCAACTACCCTCCCATTTTGGAGATGCCTGGCACTGACGCCACGGCCTTTGGCAAGTGGATGTCTGACCGCGCGGCTGTTGAGAGGCTCCGCTTCTACCTGGAGGACCGCCTTGGCACCGCGCAGGGTCTTAGCCCCATCATCGATGACTTGTAAACAGCTCAAGTCTTACTCCCTGATCTGACGATGTGCAGATCGACACACTCTATTGTGCATAAATCTTAACTAGTGCTTGGGATACTTTGCCAGCAGCAAGCCGGCTATAGCGAGCGTACATAGTTTCTATCAAGATGTTTATCATACCATTAACCAGACACCTCAATTTGTGCCGTTTAAATTGACGGGGGGCGGAGGCGTGATTGCTCCAAGCTTTCAGGACTTCTCCGCACTATATTAACCGAACTTCTGAGTGACGGAATGAACACCAGGCTTTTCACCATGTCCTCGATTTACGAGCTTGGAGCAAGTAGCGAGAATCAGGAACAACCCGCTCACACCTTTCCCTGTTTGACAGGTGCTGCTGGGCTAACAAGATTTCAGATGTATCGATCGGCAGAGCCTACCAAAAGGTCCGAGTAGGGATGAAGGAATCTGGAGAACTAATGAGCTCTGAACTCGTTGCCGGAAGCCAGCTCCCTGTAGGCGGCAAGAGAAGCAGCTCGGGGGCTGAACGTGGGAAATTCGGACGTGCAAATAGACTTGAAATAAACTCGACTACACGCTAGCAGGCCTCTTTCATTTTGGCTCTTAGTGAGGGAAGATGGAAAGCATAACTGATTGCGTCGTTACTGCAGGGTTGGGGCCTTTCAGTTCGTTGACCAGGCTAGAGGGTGCCTCCGCTTCTTCTACTAGGGAAACGATAAAAGCAAAAAGTTTCCGAGCCCAGATAGCTCGGCCGAACAGAGGGATTCTACGACCATCCTTCGGCGAGAAGACGCAAGAAACCGTTCAACTAGGTAGAAACGGTTATGTGCGTCTGCCCCGCACTAGAGCGATAGGGATAGCACGACTCGTGGACCGAATCCGAAGCTTTCCCGGCGGCAATTTCAGGTGTTTGTGTACGAATCATAGTACTTTGTTCCAAAAAAAAAAAAAAATAGTTCAATCAAATCAGTTGTCGGCTGATTTCGCTTCGCCCTTCGCCGGTCTTCTCAACCGGGTTCCCATCCTGTCGGCTTTCTCCAGGTGAACACGGATTGCCATTTCGCCAAGAACAAGAAGGAAAGGGAACTTCTGCCGGGCAACGTCCCTATGGCAAGTCCATGTCGATGCACAGTGGATTCCTGCTAGGGTTTTCCATTGGGTCTGAAGATCTGCACTCTTCACTTATCTGACTCGTGCTATAGTCTTTGCGCCAGGTTTATCGTGGTTTCAATCCGAGTGCGGTGTCTTCGCAAAGCCCCTTTTGAGTGTCAACGAAGAGTTGTAGACGCCGTACAAGCAACCTTGTGCAATTTATCTGCTTCGCACTGAGTCATTGAAAGTGTTGATGGAGTTTGTCTACAAGAATCTCTCTACTCAACCTCCTCGTAATTGTCAACAACTTTGAGACTTCGGGACAGCAATATCTATTGTTAGCACATGTCGCTTAACAATTCGTTGGATCAGACTGTCACATGTACTATGGCTCGAGAGAGAGCAACTGGTGGGGAGCAGAAGGATCAGGTTTACGTTGAGGTGGGAAGGTAGAAAGGTCCTTGCTATGTTTGGTTAACCAGTGTCCATGTAGCAGGAAAGAGCTTAACCGTCAGTCAAAAACTGACTGGAATGGTCCCAAGAGTAAAATCACCTTAGTGATGAATTATAAACTCGGCTTTGCTAATTATATCATGCAAATCTGACAGTACATCCCCTTCGCAATCAGGCGGGCCGCTATCACGAATCGCCGTTGGCTTCATAGGTAAATAGAGCAGAGGTTTTGACCCACAAACTCGCAGCTTTGTTGTTTGAACCAAGGACTATTGCTCTGGCGTGAAAGAAAGAAAACAACCCATTCTGAAAAACCAATTTTTGGCAAACCTTTTCATGAGCGATAGAAGGTACGTTATGCAGAGAATGCTTCAATCAACTGTAGCCCGGCATCCAACCAAACCTCTGAATACGTTGCTGAAGTATACAATGGAGGTACATGATTGCCAATGCATGCGCTGAGATCTAAGCAAGTACATACTCAGAACTACAGAGATACACATGAGCATCGATCACATCGACCAAACCGAGTCCAATATATTCTGCCCGACTTGTATTGTGTCTTGCTGGGTAATAGGCCACAGCTAAAGTATCGCAGCGCTCTTCTCTGAGCGGGGATGGCCGTCCTGCAGCTATCGGACCAAGGCGGCGTAGAAAAGGCACTGGTAAGATGACTGTCTGCATGAATTACAGCCGAGCCACCGGTACATCAACTTCCACGCCCGGCGCCTTGCTGGCGTTTTGGTAAGTGGTGGTGTTCAACTTGCGCCTAGTCTAGACCGAGACCAATGACATTATAGTGCGGACGGCAGCGGGTATTGAAGACTCTTGTATCATTTACCTGCTTGCCGGATTCTCACAGTCCTCGACCCATTCTTCCTATCTTGGCTCGAGACTTGCCCTTTTCCGTGTACTACTGTTATGGTAAGTCGAAAAGCATGTCAACAAGCTACTTATCAGCCTTCAAATCTGTGCAAGGTATGTTCATGGATAGCGCTACGTGTGACATCCTCGATCTCGCTTTCGGTATCGGTATAACTGACAAGGCGAGACTGGGCGGGGCGTCGACAACCGTAACGCCCACCTGACTCAAACTTGCCAGCCTTGTTTGCTTCTCGACTTCCTAATTTCCCAGAAACATGCCGTGGTGTTGTATTGACGCTTGTGGATGCGAATTTCGTGACATTTTGAGAAGCGATGCGAGAGACAGTCCTCGAGTCGAGTTAGTGGTAGGACCGGAGTGGGTTCCGAGAATGGAGCCAGCGTGGGCAACTCAACGCAATCAACATGGTTGGAATAACATGACAGGAACGAAGACGATGTTATAGATTATTTTATGCTCGGGATAACCTCGTGCTAAACTGTCCAGTATATGACCGGTTACTGAGAGGACTTCGAACCACACGGCTCGGATCTTCCAAGGTCTTTGTAGATGGATCATCCGCACGAGTTTCTGCGCTTTTCGATAGGGAAACTATGTTTGACTTGTACAGATAATTTTTACTGTGTTTCATAAGACTCAAATCAAGGGTATGAAAAAATGGGAGGCAATGGTCGTGCTCTTCTGGGTCCATGGTTTCCTTATAGGTGTAGCGAAGCAACCCCAATATCAGCCAAGCTGCACTGCAAGTTGTTGCTTCCCGCGTCAAGCTTATTTTGTGATATATCAGAAGCAAGCGCGTGTCTAAGCCGTTTTTAAGCTGCAAACACTCACTGCTAGGCTGGCATGTCTCGATCGAAGCTCACTTTATCTGTTGTCCTTAGTCCCGGGGAAATCTTAGAGGCCTGTGTGATCTCACCACATAAATAATCCTTGGATGGCAGTGTCCATAAAACAAAGAGGGACGAATCTAGGCCTTGCATGTTCTCCAACAGGGCCGGTCAGAACGATTTGGCCGGGTGTTTTGGAGCTACCAGAATGCGGTTAAGCAAAGCTGCTTGGATTAAGCGAAACATGGGAACAGATAACCGAATGAGCTGATGGTTTAGGTGGAGTCATTGTGCCGCAGTGCACAAAAATCTGATACCAAGACAAGCAAAGGTTTGGTGTCCAAGACGCACGGCAGGAGTTGTCTTGTCATCATGAGAGTACTCCCATCGGCCATCGGTATCCATCTGGCCCAGATCTCTTGGGCATCTACTGCTCTACCGGGCTCGGCGGCAGCCGATATACCAGAGGGCCATGAATGCTGTCAATGGAACAGCCCGCCGGCGAGGCTATCCGAGGTTCCCGCTGCACCGGACGTATTGACGCTAGGATCACTGGATCCTACAAATTACAACCTTGGGGAACACGATCCGACATATGCCATGGACTACCTACACAAATTCCATGACGTATCGATGGAGGAGCGAATGCGGCTGTCTTTGACTGCGTTTCCTGCATACCCGTACTATGGCACCAAGCCTCTCTAGCTCGCGGCGGAAGCGGGCCACACAAGGGTCATTGAGTCTTTACTGAAGGCTGGCGCCAATCCCATCGAGTACAACCCACAGGGGAAACCATCGAGTCGCACCCTCTACGTCGTCAGTCGTAGAGGTGACGTAGACAGCGTTCGTGCGCTCGTCGATGCCGGCGTGGATCCCGATATGCCCCTTCTCGGCATACAGGACGCAGGGCCTGGCTGGCGGCAGATTGAGCCAGACGCTGAACAGAACTGGGGGAGTGAGAACGGCGAGACGACACCGATTTTTCTTGCCATAGAGCACAATGGCACGGAGCTGCTGCAATGGTTGCTGGGGACAGATCGAGTTGATCTCAGCAGGCGACCGAGACGGCCTACTTCAGCAAAATGCCTAGCGCTTGAGTTTGCGGCAAAGCGAGGCCGTCTGCATATGTTAACCATGCTGGTGGAGTACTGTGACAAAAAACACATGGGCAAAACGCCAAACCCATGCTTTCATCCCCTCAGCTGGATGGACCGAGCCGTAGAGTCGGGCAATCTGGACGTCATTATCTACACTCTCCGACGGCTCGGGTTTCCGACCCAAGACAAGGGCTCTGTCTGGAAAGGCGATCTTCTGACTGAGAGGCAGCGTGAGTTGATAGTCCGCTGCACCGAGAACTCCTTCTCGCACGGTGAATACTCCATTCGGACGATTGAATACTTCCTCAGTTTTCTGCGGAGGCATGAGGAGGAGAGAGTACCACAGCTAGAGCAAATGGCGCATGCGCTTTCCATGTCGCTCGTCACAACGGCCTCCCATAACCGGGTTGACGTCTTCAGTTTCCTCAGGAAGCTAGGCGCCCAACACGAGGCTCGGCCAGATGATCAATCCGAACTGGGGCCCGCCCGATCCAAAGTCTTCCTCGAAATGTCTCTTTTCTTCGCTGTCGGTAGTGATAGCGCAGAAATTGTCCGACATCTACTTGAGGTGGAAGGCCTTGATCCAGAGAAGAACGGCCGAGGATACGTTTCCGCCACAGCATTGTCATCACTGCAGACAAGAGACCAGACGCACCTGGAAAATGCTCTGACCGCGGGGAGATATCGTGTTGCGCGTTATCTGATCGAAACAACGAACTACGATCCATCCGGATTCCTCACCCCCGAGATGACGTGGGAAACGCCACTCTGGAGAGCCCTGACGGGCAACTGGGTGAAGACGAAAGCCAAAGGTATTACAATGGCTAATGAAGGCTTGCAGCAACAAGCAGACATTGTTCGGCTGCTTCTCCAACGCGGTGGCCCGGTCTCGTTCATATCACCGACCGCCATACCCAACTTCAAGAATGAGAAGGTGGTTGTGGATGTTCTGGCAAGCAAACCCAACGCTACCGAAGACCGCGTTGTTTGTCTCTGTTGGGGATACAAGAACTCGATTAGACCAGAGCCCGATATCCCGTCAAAGGATATTTTGCGGCTTGAATTAGAGTACGACGACGAGGTTTGGTGGCCAAACTTGAAGAGAACGGTCGAGGTGCCGCGCAGTCTCCGCTCTGTAAGGGCCCACGAGGAACTATGATATTTCATCATGCGTCTCAGGAATAATCTGGCGGTGATTATCAAAGCACAAGACTCAATATTTTCCAAAGGAAAGGCAGAGAATCTAGATAAATCTCTGAGAGTTTTCTTCGTCTTGGCGCAAACTCTGCGCAACGGGCGGCGGTACTGACACCAGGTCTCCCAGCAACGTGCCTTGTGATGGTTTGACGGAGTCGTGGAAGGGGATTCTCCAACCACAAGTGTGCAAACTACACTAGTCGGGCCAATGAACCCTTGCGACGATTTTGAGAACTTCAACCGTCTTGCTGTCGTTATGGAAAGCGGGATTGAGCGGTTGGTGCTTAGATTCTGCGAGCACCAGAACGCAACTGATGAGCAATACACCGGTAACAGGCACTACCTCCACAGCCAGCGGCCGCTTGGAGTACCAGAGCAGCGTTATCCAGAAAAGTGAAAAGTCAACACACAAGGAAGCTCGTGATACATGCATCGCACAGGCTTTCGGGATGGATGTTTGAGCTTCGCAGAAGACAGAAGAAGCATTCGATGCGTTAAGACTTCGCGTATGAGGGATGATTATGGGGTCTAATAGCGCAAGCTTCGCAGTTACCAAGAGCGGAGTGGCGTGAGTGAAAAAACATTGTCCTCCTCGTTTGAAGAGCCGAAAACATGGGACGAGTGAAAGCACAGGAAAGGAAGACGCGGCTAAGTCTTGCGGTGGCACAGTGAGTTTCAAGGCCATCTATGAAGGTTCCGTGACAGTTGCGACACTAGCTCGCTAGGGTAGTGGCCATGTGTCTCTCCCATAGCAACAGTAGTCAGGTAGAGGCACGCTCTGGGACAGATTGCGGCAGAGTACGGAGTAAGGAAACGAGTTCATCAAGTAAGGTCGTCCAATGCCAAGATTACCGCGTAAAGTTCGAATGTGGCAGTTCTGCACCGAAACACAGAAGCCTTATCGCAATTATATCAGGAGGAGGAGAGAGCGTATACTCATGTGGCTTCCTGAGACACATGTTGTCAACCGAACTTGTTGAGCTAAGAGGCCGTCCGAAGAGAAAGGAGATTGCGATGCACCTTAGCAAAGGGATTGAACATGTGTCGTTGGCGTCATAAAGGCTTCTGGTAGAGGAGTCGGCGGTCTTACAAAATGCTTGCCATGATTTGATGCCAAAGAAGACGATGTGAGATTGGTTCCAAGTGAAGTGCCAGCGCCAAGGGCGTGCAGAAGCCTTATTGAAAGTCCCCTGAGAACGGGAATTATGGGTTTTTGGGAAGGATAGCGTTCCAGTGGTGAAGGGGTCCGGATGCTTCGGACCATATCTTGAGATGGCGGGGCGTGAGGGATGATCTATGTAATGCGGCTCTTCGCGTCACTTAGAGTCCTCTATGAATGCTTATTTGATGTCGTTGCAAAAAGGAATCCTTAAGGATCCCTAGTCGCGGCGTAAAACAGCTGATAACTAGAACGTCCGACAAATAGCCTGTAGCCTGTCGTTGGCACGCAGTGCTTCTTTTCCAACTGCAACAAAATGAGGACGGATCATCTGGTCTCCGAGCTTCGCCAAAAAAAAAAAAAAAAAAAGGGTCTATGATGGTTGACTTAAATCATAGGGAGGGAACGTCGCTCTGGGCTTCGAATACCATGTAAGGCTTCACCCAGCCGGGCGATCATGGCTTGGGCGACTTGGGGATCGCTCTGGGTTGTGTCGGGTCGATTTATCCGCGGGACCCTCGTCGAAATCTAGGCGCAAGAGCCTGCAAAGTGGTGTGATGTGCTCGGGTTTGGGGGGGAACACGGGCTAGAAAGGGACCAGGGGGGAGCTGGTGAGAGTGTCAGAAGATGGATGGGAATGAATTACTACCTAAGTAGGGACTTTGCTGCCATGAGAGATTACTAATGAATGCCTCTAGTAACTTTGTTAACTGGTTCGGGGGCTTGTGTTCGGGCAGACGAACGGGAATCACTCCCAGGCTCGTGCGACTCCTAGGAAACCCTCTCCGGGTTGCTGCACCTCTCACGCTTACATGCTTAGGGATGGATGGCATTCCCAATTTTCAGGGTGAAATTCGGGCGACGGACGGGGTGAGTAGCATCAACGCCGAGACATGCATAACCCAGCCAAATTGCAAACAAACATGACGATCTGGATCTGCCCATAGCGTGATATATTGGATCATTTCGCAAAATAACCTTGGCAATGCCGTGATATGGTCTGTTCTTGTGAATGCGCCGTCTCCGTCTGACAAGCCATTCCCGTCATGGGGGGTTTTCCATCAAGGTAGCTCACACATGCCGTGTAGCCTCATCGGCCACCAGAGTTGTACAATCGAACTTGCGTGAGAGGGGAAGCATGGAACACACAGTAAAGAAAAGGAAGGCAAACGCGTACTTCCTCATTGCATACGATATGCAACGCAGCTGCAACAACATCCAGCTCCTGCACACCAACCAGTGGCGGTGCGTGGGGAGAGCGAGTGGTGAGAAGAAGTCGAGATGCTCAAGTCCATCATCAGCTCAAGGATGACAGAGTTTCCAGTGAGAGGTTCCAGGGCAAAGTGGGGAAGGGAAGTCCCTTGAAACAGCAGCCTTCTACTGCTCCTTGTTGGTTGGCCAGGACCTGGTGTCGTCCCCACTCGGCAGTACGTATCCTTCTGTCTTCCCTCACACTCGATGCTCCTGCGACTGACGGGATTTCTCATCCCAGATGCCTCCTCACGCTACGGGTATCTCATCCGACTTGTTCTTTTCATCCTCGTCATTGCGCACGTCGCGTAGGCGTTCTTCTTTCAGATACGGCATCCTCGTCGCCGAGCCAAACGCTGTGACCCAAACTATGCTGACACTCGCATGCCACCTCTGGCATGAACATGATGGCCAAATGTAAGCGAGGGCTAGGCGCCATGACTTTCTTGACCAGCACGCCGAGGACGGGATCGCCTGCGTATCCGCCGGACGCCATCTCTTATCCTCAAGAGCCCTGGTCAGTCGCCGGTCTGGGCAACGGGAGCCTCAGGGGCCTTGGGTATGTTTCGTTGAAATAATACGGCATCAACATCGTATCGTATTGGAATTTCTCAGACAGCGTTCGAGCCTGCTGGAGGTGGAAACGACGCCATTGGCCAGCGCATCAGTGAGGTGAAATCTCGCGCATACTAAGTAATTACGTGGCCGTTATCCCTCTTTTTCCCGAGCTTTGTTTTCCATCCTTCCCTTTTCCGTCTACACATCGCTCAGGCGGCTCAACTCAACCTCGCTCGCCGTATCATACCCATTATCTCATTACCCACTCCAGCGAGAAGTTTGTTGGCGGATAATCTGAGGCCCTGGCATCCCCCGGCCAGTCGACCTTAGACTGGGTGGAGAGAATGGGACGGGGACGTCCGGGGAGACAAAAGACAAAAGCTGGGGGAACCTTAGTACGCCACGCACCCCGTCTCATCTACATCCCTCGTCTCCCCGTCGTTTCCTTTCCTTTTTCCTTCGATCGACCCTGCATCTGCAGGTCTTCCCGCTCACTCCTTGCTCCACCTTAACTATCGCGTTCGCCAAGTTTGCCGACCGCCGTACATAAGGTTACACTCTCACCTTTCATCTCCCACAACCTTCCCCGCGAACCGCCTGTTTGACTGAGACACGCCTGGGCACACGTCTTCCATCTTCGCCTGGTTCAACTCTCGCGAGACGCTCGATCGCTGCTGTCTCATTCACGCATACCACCCCGCCTATTCACCATCTAATATAGTACCTTACCTCCCCGTGACTGCCCTACTCTCTTACCTCATGATACCCACTCCCACGCACGCCGAATCCCCTTCACCGCAAACCCCTAGCCGCCATGCTTTCATCACCGTCGTCTCTCTTGTTGTCTCTCCCCGACGAAGTTCTGCTTCAGATCGTCGGCCACCTAACGCCTCCGCTTGATGGGCTCGAGATCCCCTTCCAGGCCTACACCGATCCCGATGGCGTCGTCGTCAGTAACCGCGTCGCTCTCTATCGCCTCGCGTTCGTGTGCCGCCGCCTCTCGGATTTGGCCATCCCTTACCTCTACCGAACAGTCTATCTCTGGGGCCAGTCCCGCCTGCAGTCTTTACTCCAGACTCTGCTCGAGCGTCCAGAACTGGGTGAAAACATGCGCATCCTCTCCTACGTCTCCTGTCTAGGCACCGACCATTATCCGACTGATGTTCTCTGCCCGTATAAGCGCACCGACTGGCGTCGTCTGGTAGATGCCTCACCTCGTCTTCCTGACCGCATCAAGGCCTTCGTCCGCGATGCCAAGGATGAGCTCGAGGTTGCCCAGATCGTTTTCGCTCTCATACTCTATTCGTCACCCAACTTACGAACCCTGCACATGCGCATGCCCTTCGCCGCCGGGGAGTACCAGAAGTTGAAGGCCATCCTCACCCCGGACATAGAGACGGCCGAAGGCTGCCCGCGGGTCCTGAGCTCCCTTACCCGCGTCATGTTGGAGCCGATGCCTGATTTCCCCGGAGCCATTTTCTGGCCCCGCCGCGAGCTTCCCTGCCTACTACGGTTACCAAACCTACGTTCCGTCGAGCTCGGCTCCGCAGTCTTTCGTCCCGCCATCCTCGAGCCCGGCGACGGTTGGGGAGACGACGGCAGCTGGAAGAATGTGGAAGAGGTTCGCCTGACGCGCAGCAGCATGTGGGGTCAAGGCTGGCATGCCATCTGCGCCCTGTGTCCCAACCTGAAGCTTCTCGAGATGGGGCCCTGCGGCGTGGCTGAGCAACCCGCCGATGGCGAGCATAACCTCAACACCGCCCTGTCTCTGGTTGTCGACACCCTCGAAACCTTTTCCTTTGAAGGCATTCTGGCGGGCAACTTCTCACAGCACGTTGGCGGCGACGGCACTCTAACGGTCCTGCCCAAGATGAAGACCCTGCGGAATGTGAAGCTCGACATTGGTATCTTGTATGGAAAGCCGCAGCAGGTGGGGAGTATCGACATACGCCACCGACTGCCCACGACTCTGGAGGTTCTGGACATGGCGGAGCTGTGGCATGATGTCGAGGTCGACCAGCTATCGATCGGCGAGCGCGAAGAGTATGAAAGAGCGATGCAGAAGACTTTGCACCAGCTCTTGTTCGAGAGCAAAGCTTCTCTGCCTAACTTGAAGGAGGTTACCTTCCGTCCCAACCCCTTCTACGACCCTCTCCCAATACCGGAGGTTCTAATGTGCGGCCTGTCGGACATCGACTTCAAACTCGTCTACTAAGCGGACCTTTAGCATCCCGACATGATGAACCACTTTCTTACCTTGACGTTTACTATTCTTTTCCCCCAGCAGCTTGGAGTTATGGACTTGGCATAGAGCGGTTTTGTTTTCTTCGTTCGGGATTTGACAATAAATAGGCAGTAAAAATAAAAAGTTTAATGAACAACCATCTAATCCAGCCAGTATCGTCGTCTTCGCAAGACAAAACGGACTTGTCTCGAGGGAGGGAAGGCGGGAAAACTTGGCTAAATTCCCCACCACCTTCGTCGTTCTTCGCCCACTGCCGAACCACGACTGCCTCTCCGCCTCCTGTCGACTTCGCCAACATCCGGCACGGTATGCTGCCTCTTCCGCTCGCGCTCCTGAGAGCAAGCTTGTCCACTTCCCGTCCTCCCCCAACTCTCTCGCCTCGCAAACCTCCACGGCCGACTCTCCTCGTCGGCGCTCCTCGCCTCCCGACTCTTCCTCCGCCGCCTCCCATCTTCCTCCACGATACCCCCCACCCTCCTCTGCCCCAAGCTCTCATATCTCCTCAGCAGCCCGACATACTTGACCCAGCAGTCGGCCAGCACCTCGGTGCTGAGCTTCAAATCATCCCGGTCCTTCTCCATCTCCGTGACCCGCCGCGTCCATGAGCACTCCCATTCCTGGAGCACCCTCTCGCACGCGTCGCCGTGCGAACTGCGGTGTCTAGCGCGCTCCCGCTCGATCCGTAGCCGGGCCTTCTCGAGCTCGTCCTCGGCGTGCAGGAGGATGCCGCCGATGTCGAGGAGCTCGGAGATGGCGAAGCGCAGGTCGGCGGACTCGACGGCGTGGAAGTCCGGTTCGCGGTCGAAGGTGCGGAGGCGGGGCCAATGTGCGTGGGAGGACTTGGATGCGTAGGAGCGTGACCGGGGCCGTCGGGGGTAAGAATCGCAGAACGCGTCGACGGGATGGTTACCTTCATGGTCGTTGACGCGGACGTAGCGGTGGTACTTGATCATCCGTCGACATAGTCGGGGGCAGAGGTAGACCGTGACCTCTCGTCGGCAGCAGCCGTGAGAGCGGCAGCGCTGGGAGCGCGGTATGGAGTGGGGACCACGGGCGGGCGGGTGTGTGCACTTGCAGTCAGGCGGCGTCTGGTAGGGATTCACGTAGATGGTCCTAGTCGACGAGATGACGGGGCGGATGTCGCACGCCATTGTGTGCGTGTAAACCTTGTAACACATTCTGGGTGCTGCGGACTCGCAAAGCTTTGCTTACCGGATTGAATACTTGGGGTTTTCGTGTCTTGCTTCGGTGATGCTGAGACGGTTTGGCAATAGCTTCGGTGCTAGTCATATGAAGAGGAAGAAGGATGAGTTTGAGGGATGATTAAAGTTATAAGAGAGGTCCAATATGAAGGGTCAATGGTTCGTGTTCTCACGGGTCTTTGTGCAATCGTAGTTCGAGTCCAAATTGTCAGAGGTGGAAACAAAGACTTTGTGTAAAGACAACGCAGCGGTGAATTTCTGTTTCATTGGGTGAATATAGTTCTTTGCCCGTCACCTCTTCTCTCGAAAGAAACTCATTTCTTGCCATTGCTATTGGCAACTTCATTAATACTTGTAAAATTACGTGTTGTTACATTCTATACCAAAGTGGACACGGCCAGTTCCTTGTAGTAATGGGTGTTCTCTGCCAGCGAGGCTCGTAGTTACTCAGTTAATCAGTGGGCTCATTAGTCGTGACAAAGATTACGTAGGTAATTCTGAACATGGAAGTTAGTTCTGAACAACACTTGATGTACAGTCACACTTGCCTTGAGAGCATTAGCAATAAGGGGGGAGGATGGATTCCGTTCAATCTTGATATCGTCAAGCTTCGTGTCCATTCTGGCCTGTCTCCTCGCAACAAGCAGAAATTACCATGCTCTTTAGACATGCGCGCGGGTGCACCTCAACAAATTTGACATATTAAAAAGAACCCGAGGTGTCTCTTACGAAATGTGTGCGATAGGCAGAAAACATCAACATCTGGAAGCGGCTAAAACTTCGAGGCGACGCCAGTCATAAAAGCCAGCCATTCCCGCATGATTACTATGGAAATAGAGTGAAAATTTGACTACCCGCGTACGACTGAAAATTTCAAGCTCCAAACATAAACTTTAGCCTCCCTTCCAGATGTACTTCCGGTGTCAACCATCAGTCTCCGACGTTTTCACGACACAGGGCGTCAGCCTTGAAATCTAGGAAAGACGACAATGCATCTTTCCCCCCCCCCCACCCTCCCGTCCGCTAATATAATTACTTCAACAGTCAAACTGTTAATTATGATTGGCGCCGAGAAATACCTGGAGTTCCTTTCAATTTAACCTGGACCTCTGTCTGTTTATCCGAGCTGACCGATACGCTGTTTCCATACAAATCCTTTACATCACACCAAGCTATTTACATTGATTCCTCAGACCTACACGGTTCTGTTTACATAATATTCACCCAGGAACTGCTGCAATTCTTGGTTTTGTGACGCTGTAATAGTCTAGTCTAACAGGGGCCAACTTGCCACTCACCTCCGTGTCGATATAAGGTCAAAAACGGTGAAGAAAGTGTTCGGAATGCCTTGGCCTAGTTTTAGAAAACTTAGTGTATTTCCGAATTGTATTTCCGTATCTTTACTTCGTCGTGGTCCTCCGACTATAATCATTTCAAGCACTCTGGCCGGCCTGTCTCCCTTGTTCTGCAAGGGACTTGGAATAGAGAGATCCAGCTTGTGGCTCAAATACTCTCGACTTCGACCGGTGGCCGCCCTGGCCGCCCCTAGCGAGCGAATAATTCTGTCTGACTCCAACGTCGGCTTCACTCCCCCGCATAAACCTATTCTCAGTCCGTTCGACGGACGATGCAATGCTTTGCGGCGGCACATCGCGCAGCCGAAGGACATGCGACATGTCTCAAGTGACCTCGCTGCGCTGCCGGACGCTTCAAGCCATAGCCAAGTCTGGCTATTGATCCCAACATTCAACAAACCGGGGTCTTGGGGGTTCCTGCAGGTTAAGCGTGCCTAGGCGGTCACCTTTGAAACAAGGCGTTCTGCTATTGACCCGTACCCGATTATCTCGCGTCGGGCGAAAAGCATTACAGTGATAAGAGTTCGACGATATCGACGTGAAATCATACAACGAACCCGATTCGACTGGCACGCAAAGTCTTGGAGCTCGTACCTGGTTTTGAAGGGACCACAGCATATTTACCGCTCTCGAGCCAGCTTGGACACTAACGTCATGCTGCTTGGGTCGTGGCGTCTGTGAGACAACAAGGCCAGTGGGTCTCAACGCTCCCGTTATTGGGATCGGTTGAGGAATGGGGCCGAAATATCACATTTCCCAGGGAGGAGACTCTTCTCATATATAAACGCTCCCCGCAAGCCGAGCCTTTAAGGCCGTGGGCCGGTCCCCTGGGTCTATTCTCCTTGCCAAAAACAGAGAGCAACTGTTCTTGCTGTTTAATCTGACGATAGACGCGGCCGATTAGTGACGACCATGCCTGAGTTCCAACTCGACGTCAAGATCGACTCGGAGTGGCTCCCGTCGTTCGACGAGGGAGGCTTCAAGTTGTGTCTCGCGTTCGGCTTCGAGGCCGCCGGTCAAACAAAGTACAGCGTCATCGCGTACTCCGCTGGTATGCGCCTGAAGATTGACTTGACCCACAGCAGCAATGGCATTCCCGTTGGACACTAGCACTAACGCTCGGCAGCCTGCGCTCGGAGTATGACGATCTCTTGGACAGATCGCTACTCAATCGCGGCGACCCCAGAAGGATTTGCCAGTGGAAGTAAGTCTAAGCTGGAAAACCCGGATGGAAAACCTCACAACCAATCTCAAATGTGTGCAAACTTGGAGTCTTGAATTGGACACTTACACGGCATCCAAACAGGCCAATTCAAAATCGCTACAACCCCAGAATCCATCTCATTCGGGCAGGCTTATAGGTTACCGAACAGCTGGGAAGGTGCCAAGGTAGAGCCGGACTCCAAGGCACCGAAGCACGGGTTCCTGTTCGTCAACCAGGTTGAAGCATCCGCCGTTCTGTACCAGAAGGTCAACGGCGAGGATGCGCCTGTATACATCAGCCAAAACGGCCCGCTACCCATCGGAAGTGAGGAGCTGGTTCCTTCGGGGCAAGTCGCCGTGTGGTTCCAACCGGCCGCAGAAACGGGCGTCATGTTTGGCAAGTCCAGCGCGCCTCTCAAGGTCCTTGACTTCAAGGGAGTGACATCTCATGAGATTGAGTATGAGGCGTCTGGGGCATGGACGATTGTGGACTAAGATAGGCATGTCATGAACACAGCGACAAGAGAAGTCTCCAACTCTATCAAGCCTCTAAGTTTAAGCATATTGATAACGGGTGAAAGCGATACCCAAGATCTTTTCATCTGTGACATGTTACAAATCGCCAGCACTCAAAATCTGCCATCTTCGGCACTTGAGATTCGAAAAATCAATCTTCATAAGAGCACCAAGGTTTTTCAACTGTCAAGTTTAGCTCTCATGATTCTCCTCATCCGTAGCATGTTAAAAGTGCGTCATCGTCTAAGTAGTCCGCAAACGCATGGAATAGCCATGTAGCATTGGGATTCTCCTTATGATCCTCTGAGGTTAGCGGAAATGGCTTCATGATTGATTCCTACTGTCGCTTTATCTGCTACGCGGCAGCTGAGATGTTCTTCAGCCGAGCCGCAGTGCAAAGATAGCCATGTCTTGTCCAGTCCCTGATTTCTGAAAGGCTTTTTCCGGCTTGATGGCAGGATGAAGTAGTTCACGTGATTATAACCTCGGTTGCGGGCCTTATAAGAAATCTGATTGTTTTGGTATCGTCAGTATTACCGAGTGTATAGTCTTTGACCAAGCACGACGGATCGCGACAGCATCGAGGCTTTACTCTTAGAATCAGATAGTAGTTTCGTGGGATTTTCTGCGCCGTGGTTGTTGTTCTCTTCGTGAGCAACGCCCTTGTGAGAACAGGACTTGGTGGGATGACATTATTCTAGGCTATCAATACTTGTTCTACAGAGCATCTCCAATAACACAAGCGAGCTCACCTAAAGTAAGGCGCCTGCTGTCAGAGTTGCACTCTGAGAAAGACCTGGTACGTTGTATTCAGTGTAGAACGAACCAACTGCGATATAATTTCAACTGCATTAAAACTTGTAAAATAGTGTTTAATCACCTCGTACAAGATAACACTCAGGAGATAGGATTGTCGACGTGATCGCCGTCGCGGTGCCACACAGTGTCCCTCAATCCGTACATCATACCTCTGGAGGACGACATTGGGCCGATGACCGACATTTTCTCTAGAATAGATTCAGCCTACCGAACTTTCCGGAAGCTGTCTGGGCCTCTCGACGGATAAGTGCAAAGCCGGGCTGCATTGTGGATGATAAATGACAGCATCCTGCATATAAGTCAATGTATGCTCCTTTGTAAAGACTAAAGAGCTATCGTAGTTTTCTTACAACCCCTAGTAGAGCTAAACTTCCATTACCCTTACGTAGTAGCGTCAGACGAGACGGAAACGGTTAGTCGGACAGGCACAATATGTCGTTCGTGTCTCAATATCAGAGCTCGCGGCCGGTATACCGACCCAAGGTATAAATCGTCCAAACCCAAAGCCTTCAACAGCCCTTTATGCTCCCACCGGCTTCTTCTCTACGGTCATGCGAGGGGTTCTGGCAAGGTTCCCTGCCCACGACGTCGCACCGCTCGAGATCCTGAACTCCGCAACCCCGACGCTCCCTGTCAACCGCTTCTCGATTGGGTGGTTTCGGGTCCCTGAAACCATCCCAGGTGGAGACGTCCAGGGACCAGGACGTTTCGTCAGATTGAAGCAAGGGATCAAAGGGGTCAACAAGAGGTGAACCCGGACACGTCGCGTCTTCTTTGGGCTTTCTTCCCCGTTTCTTTTCAGACGACACGAACTCCAGGATATTGTAGTTAGCCCTACAGCCTGCGGCTCAAAACTAGGTCGTCAAGGATATCCTTACCGCGCCAGCAACCGCTGACAGGCTTTCGACACTGATTGTGTTCCAAAAAGGATCTTCTGTAGTAAGGCAGGGCTCCGACTGGTTTCCGCAACTCGCTTGTTCTCAACCGCTTTACGTCGACTCCTTCCGATTTTCCCGCGCAATTCTACATACTATGGTATGGCCCTTTTAGCAGCCGTTATCTGAACATGCGGGATCCCGTGCCCGACAGGGCCTAGGATCCCGGCACATAACCAACCTCCATCCGACTGAGAGTGACATCCTTCTTTCAGGAGTCAGGAGTCAGGCCAAGCCACGGGATCGTCACCAGGAACTACTGCGTGGAGATGTCCGCAGCATCACACGCAGTCGGGTTAAGCAAGATTTGGCGACGTCTAGGCTTTGACTTGGATCTGATCCGCGACAAGGAGGCTCCCCAGTCCATCTCTGATTCCTGCCCGACGCTTATTTGCGCAACAGGCATGGTAAGAAGTGATGGAGGATGGGAGGCTTAAATAGTCGATCATGGCCTGCCGTTTCGTGTGGTTTGACTCTTGTTGTTTTCAGATTCCCAAAGAGTACTTCATTCGTTTTCATCTTCTTTATTCCTTCTTTCGTTCCTCAAGGCCTTCCGGAAAGGCTTCATCTCGTTAATGGTTGATTATTTGTTTCATTTGGCATTCGCTCTTTGACTCTTTCGATCGTCTTCCTCCTTTGGTCGCCTCTCAAAGGCACCGCTTTACCATCCAATATGCAGCTCTCTGCCCTTGCCCTCGCCGCTGGCGTCAGTCTTGCTCTCGCAGGTGAGCCATCAGCCTCCCCACCCTGACGAATCCCCAGCGGACCAGGAAGACATGATGATGCAGGAGACTCACACTAACGCGTTCTCGCTTTCTAGCGCCCAGCCTCACCCCGCGCCAGAACGCGTGCTTCGTCGTCGGCAACTCCGTCCTCCCCCAGGAGGTCTCCGACGCGGTCACGAACATCCAATCCAAGGTCACCTGCGACAACACCAAAAAGACGATTTCGGGCGTCCCCGACGTCGAGGCGGGCGGCGTCAAGTTCTCCTCCATCAACTTCGCCGACTCCAACCAGAGCCCCCTCGCCTTCGCCCTCGACAAGTTCGCCACCAAGGATCCCCTCGCCGACAACGACCTGGCGACCTTCCAGAACCAGCTCGACACCTACGTGGCTACCGAGGCGGGCATCCGCTCCGTCAGCGGGAACCTCGCCATCAAAGTGCCAAAGTTCTTCCTCGCGATGCAGGTCTCGCGTATCCAGACGGCGCAGGGGAACCCGCCCAAGGCGGCCGGGCAGCAGGTCGACCACCTGCGCGACAAGGTTATTAAGAACGCCAGCAAGGCGGACAAGGCTTTCGTGGACCAAGTCACTGCGCTCGCTGCAAAGACGGCGTAGATCACCTCAGGTAAAGGACCAAGAAAGCCACGGGAGCGAAAGAGGCAGCCACAAGTGGAACATAATGTGAATTGAATCATTATTTCAAGTGCTCGTTTCGACGTTGAAACAAGGGCATGGAAAACCTGTCCGCCTGATGACATCCCATACGGTATACAAGAGTTATTAGAACAAAGAGTGGAGGGGGAGAGGAGGAAGCAAAAAAGTGACTGTTCCTTTTTCTGGGTTCCCAAGCACCAAACCGTTGCATCATTTCAAAAAACGCCGCCCGTTAAAGTGAGCCCCTTGCACATAGAATCGGGCCTCCAAGTTGTACACACCGCAAGCAGGCCCGGCTTGACCTCTGGGGATCTCGCTCGTTGGTTCTGTTCCGTTTGTCTCTCTCCTTTTTTACTGCTTCTTCTCCAGCTGCGCCTTCTCGCGCACCTCGGCGCCTGAGGCTCTCCACCATACATCGCCGCCCCATCTGATGAGTCGCTCTGCTGCACCGAGAGGTGTTATGGCGGGACGGACGTCGAGGTAGAAGACGGGTTCGCCGGTGGGTTCGGGCTCGCCCGAGTAGTAGTCGATCACGTATCGGATTTCCTTCTCAACACCGCCAACCTTACGGGAGACGAACCAGTCGTGTCGATCGAAGGGGGGTTCGGAGCTGCGCGGATCAGTCATGGGGCAATAGAACCAGGTTTAGGGGAATAGACGCACTCAAACTTGGACGGGTAGAGCCAGCCAGCAACCTGCATCATGATCGCCTTCGGAGTCATGTCCTTGGGGCGTCCTTGGAAGCGGATCAGGGTCGGAGGCACCTCAGTGCCATCCTTGAGCCTCTCCACCATCTCCTCGGCGTTCTCCTCACCACGCTTGCTAGCCTGCCAGCCTCTGTACAGACCCTGACCGAACCGCTCCTCCCATTCCACAATCTCAGCCCAGGCGCCCTCGTTGAGGAAGTTATGGACGGAGACCATGGACTCGACGGCGGTGATATCGGTGTCTGTGTAACCCTTGCGCAGAAGAGCGTTGTACATTTGCTGAGGCGAGGGGTACTCCCAGTTACCGTCGCCGGATCCCTTTGGTATCGTCGATGGCTCTCGTTCTGTCGGCAGCGCGATGGCTTGGTTTTCCGCGGGAGCCTGAGAGATCTCTCTGAACATGTAGTTCAGGGGGTTCAGCTGCGAAAGAATGCCCTTGGATTCGGTCTTGGGCTTGCCGTCGTGGGGAACGGGACATGATGATGGAGGAGGAGCGGCGGCATGTCTCTGATCGTGAGGGACAGGGCAGCCCGAGGCGGGGGCGGGAGCCGAAGTCTGGCGTTGGTCGTGAGGAACTGGGCATGAGGAGGGAGGAGCGGCGGCAGGGGCGGCAGCGGGCTTTGCGGTCGGGTTCAGAGCATCGAGGGTCTTGTTGTGCATCGGGCATCCGGGCTGGACGGGGTTAGCAAGAACCAAAGTCTACGCATGATCAAGAGGAGAAGACATACAGGAGGGGGACCGGAAGGGACCGCGGCGCCATGAGGATGCGACGCAGAGACAACGGCAGGCGCAGGAGCATCGGCCCAGAACCAACCCATGGTGTACAGTGAAACAGATTAGAAAGAATCAGTAAGATACTAGAAGGGTAAAGAATTATTGTACAAGAACAATAGCGTAGGTGACGGGTGAGGTCGATGTGGGAATAGTTCGCGATGTTGGAAGAAAAAAGATTTCCGCCATCAGAGAGAAAATTAATCCAAACCCATGCGAACAGAAAAGCTTGGAAAGGTTGGCACTGTCACTGGCTCCAACATCAGTAATGAATGGCACCGTAGTGGTTGGCTTTGGCTAGGAATTCCCACTGCAGACTTCTTCGACCCCCCTGTAACCGCTAAGGTGCCACCGCAGTGCACTACCTACGTAAGGCAGCATGTAAATTGGGGCGCCCTGTCTCGTTGCCTTCATTCGCCGAATGGGAAGGGGATCGGACGGAGCCGCGACCACTTTCCGATTTTGACCCGCCCCGCCCGGACGCGACAGGAAGGGAAAAAAAAAGAAAAAAAAAAAGGTGTCATCGATAGGTTCCCACGTGNTCCCCGATGATATCCCGGCAGCCTTCCCTACCTTGCGCACTACGTACCTAAGATACTTGATAATGTCCCACAGCACTAAGGTATCGGGAAGTCCCCCCAAGGAGCTGCCCGTAATTCCCTCTAGCAAATCGCTACGTCACCACCCGACGCCTCTGTCAATTGTCCCGCGATCCTCCCGTGCGACGACCGTTTCCGACCAGCTCCGGCTCCCCTCGCGCCAGCATTCCCACCATCTCCTTCAACCTTCAACTCTTGAGAACATGACATTCGCTTCTCCATTTGCAACCCTTAACCAGCCCCCGAGATGAGATTGGCCTTCGTTTTGGGCCGGTTTTGTCCACGTTCGGGCTTCCGGCCCCCAGCGAACGGCACGCATTCCTACTCGACTTTCAGAACTGCTTTTCGATTCGGCAGCAACACTAGAAGCCAGACTCGACATCTACCATGGCGGAACAACCGGTATACGAAATACACCCTCCGAGCAGGTGGTGCAGGTGCCGGCGCATTTGGGACGGCCGCCTTCTTCGAACTGTCGCAGCAGGATAATGGGGGGACGGATCAAACGGGCGAGAAGCGCATGTTGGAAGTGAGCCGATCCGAGATCACGAAGAAGGTCGCCGACGATGACCGCGGCATCTCGAGAGCATGGCACTCGTTGAAGATTGCTGTTGACGTTTACATTTGGGAGCCAATCTGCACGGGCATGCGCTTCCTTCACCTCGTCGTCATCTTCGTCCCCGTCATCTTCGCCGTTCCCGCCATATGGCTGGGCAGGCGGCAACCTGGCCACGACAACGAGAGGAGCGGAACGCTCTGGTGGTATAGCTTCTTGGTCCAGGCCATGGAGTGGGCTGGGCCAGCCTTTATCAAGGTGAGCTTGTTTGATGATCACTCACGTAGACCACTTGGCCAACTCTTTCGCAGCTCGGCCAATGGGCTGCTTCCCGCTCAGACATCTTTCCCAACGAGATGTGCGAAATCATGTCAAAACTCCACTCCAACGCTCCGGCGCACTCCATGTTCGACACCAAGCGCATTGTATCTGCCGCATTTGACGGCCGTGACTTTGATGACATCTTTGAGGAATTTGACGAGAAACCGCTCGGCGTCGGCGCCATTGCTCAGGTTTACAGGGCCAAGCTAAAGGCTGACCTGGCGGCACCCAGCGACGCCGACATCCTTGAGGAACCCAAGCCCCTCCATCGAAAGGTCGCCAAGAACGTCGAAGCAGCCCTCAAGAGCTCGCCCAAGAGAGTGCCGTCCACTTATGTTGCCATCAAGGTGTTGCATCCACGCGTTGAGAGGACCGTTCGACGAGATTTGCGCATCATGCAATTTTTCGCATCAGCTCTTAACGCCATACCCACCATCGAGTGGCTGTCTCTGCCAGACGAGGTTGCGCAGTTTGGCGAAATGATGAAGCTTCAGCTCGATCTTCGCATCGAAGCCGCCAACCTTGCCAAGTTCCGGAAGAACTTCAAAGACCGCAGCACCGCCTGGTTTCCATACCCCTATACCGAGTTCACGACTCGCAACGTGCTTGTCGAGGAGTTTGCCCAGGGCATTCCGCTGGCTGACTTCATGGAGAACGGGGGCGGCGTCTTTCAACACGATATCGCCTCAGAGGGCCTTGATGCTTTCCTTCGCATGCTGCTGATTGACAACTTTGTTCACGCAGATCTTCATCCTGGCAACATCATGGTGCGGTTCTACCAGGCTCACGAGCCCGAGCTTAAGCTCGGCAGCCGACACCGCAAGGAGCCCCCCCAAGAGCAGGACGACGTCACTGAGCAGGTTCTGGCGAGACTGAGGCCCTACCGTCATCGAAAAGACCCGGCTGCCTGGGAAGCGGAATTAAAGAAGATCGACAACGAGGGCTACCGCCCGCAGCTGATCTTCATCGACACGGGGCTGGTGACGGAGCTCAACGAGACGAACCGAAAGAATTTCCTCGACCTCTTCCGCGCTGTCGCCGAGTTCGATGGGTACAAGGCAGGCAACCTCATGTGTGAGCGCTGTCGACAGCCGGACGCCGTACTTGACCAGGAGATCTTTGCTTTGAAGATGCAGCACCTGGTTCTTGGCGTCAAGAGTCGCACTTTGGCTTTGGGCAACATCAAGATTGGTGACATTCTGCAAGAAGTTTTGAGCATGGTGCGAGGTCACCACGTCAGAATGGAGGGTGACTTTGTCAACGTCGTCATCAGTATCCTGCTTCTCGAGGGCATCGGACGCAGCCTGAATCCCGATATGGACCTGCTCAGTAGTTCTCTGCCCATTTTGCGGCAGCTGAGTGCCCAGAGTGGCACTGAGATGGCGAAGCACGGTGATTTTAGCATGTTGGTGGTGTGGATGGGTCTGGAGACAAGGCGGTTCTTGCAGGCCAGCATCGAAGACGTGAGTAACGCCTATATTCATCAATCGAAGCAGCTGCTAACTACGTATAGGTCGAGCGATGCGTTAAATACGATCTCCTCTCTCCCAATGTGTAATGTAAACTGTACAAAAGACAGATAGATGATAGCATGGAGCGGCGCTCCGGATTTGGTATTTTCGATATACAGCTTATACACCAGACTCAAATACACCAAGAATTTAATACAAGACTGCGGTCGTGCCATTGCTGCTGTTAGTATGCTAAGGCGATTTGTGTTCCCGTGTATCCGTCATAATAAAAAAAGTCCTTTGGTCTTGAAAATGCCCCAGGCTATCCCAAAGAGCTCAACAATGACGAGTTCCGCACCTCTTCTTTCACTCGGACTCTTCTCTTTCGGTCCACCCAATCAATCCCAAGCAGTGAACCAAGCCTCGACAGCAAGTTAGTCTTCCTTGTCGCTGGAACGTAGTCAATGTCTTGAGTACACCAAATCAAATCAACTGTGAAGCTTCGTCCACAGGCGGAGATCTTCAACGTCGGGCGAGCATTTCGAACTTTCGCGCCGTCTCTGGGTGTACCGCCGCATTCCTCAGAGCAATCATGTTCAAGAAGACAGCGGCCCGACGCTCGATGAGATCGATCACGGCCGAGCCACATACGTTATTCAGCTCGAACTCGGCGCGGCAGAGGGCGACGTGACGGATGAAGGGGCATCTGTCCACGACGACTCGAAAACTCTTACCCGATATCGCGACGGCGCCGTGGATGCTCAGGTGTTCAAGGCGGGCACAGACGGAAAACAGGCGGGCGAGACCTGCGTCGGTGAGGGCGAGGCGGAGCTCCGGGTTTCCGGCGGTGATTCGAGTGGTGTTGCGGGTGAACCCTGGGCCCTTTCTCAAGAGCTCGTCAAGATGGAAGCTGGCATGCTGTTGTTAGCTTTGCTTGTTGAGGAAGAGGCATAGCGGGAGATGTACTCACTCAACGTGAACAACGGGCCAAGCTCGATGTGAGCGACGGGACTGGCCTCTTTGGACATCTCCGTCAACCAGCCCTCCTGAAATATGGCGACCATGCGACGGAGGGGGAGAATCGCGTGATAGGGACCGGGAGTCGGCGTCACAAGGGGGGACCGGGTGAAGAACATTCTCGAGTCTCGAAGAGTGTGAGCATCACCCCAGGGAAGGGGATCTCGGAAGCGAGGCGCGGGCGGTCCTCTGACGGGGGCTACACTGTTCAATATTTCCGAGGGGGCAGTGGCTGTCTGGTTCACGAAGCCCCGGGAGGTGCCATCGGTTGGACCGACGACTGGCTCGTCTCGAGCTATTTTTCTCTTCTTCAGCAGTGGGCTAGTCGGGTTCGTTCTTGATCGGCGTTTCGTCGGCTGGCTAAACCTGAGCTTTCTTTCTCTTCTTCGGTGAAGGGGTAACTGGATCCCTCTCGATGTAGGTATTTGTGGTTTGCTCGTTATCAGCTTCCTTTTGGTGCTGTCGATGCTTCTTGTCGGACTGTTTCTTAAGTCGGCATTCGCCATCGGCTTTGGGCTTTCGTTCTCTTTTCTTGAGCTTTGTCTCAGGCTCAGGCTCAGTGTCCAACGGCTTTGGTTCGGGAGCTTCGTTTGGTAGGTTTCGTGTCTTGCCATCCGCCTCTGACTTGGTTCCGCACGGCTGCCGAGGGCTTTGCTCTGGCCCTCGGCTAGGTTCGGCGGATTCTGCGGTTGTCAGCTCCTTTTCTCTTCCTGCGTCATGCAAGGCCGTACGACGAACTTCGTCGCGCATGATTGTGCCAGTCTGTTTCTGAATTATACTAAATCGGCTACCGCCATGATGTCTCTGAGGTCACGAAATACTGCCAGTGATGATGACGAAAAAAAGATGTCAATAAGGTGGTGGATGAGCGACGAGAAAGGAGAGCCTGGCATGTTTTGGTCGTGGACGGTCGAGAAGGAATATATGTGGAGTGAACCTAATATTGCTCTTTAAATGTATCGATTAAATTCTCGGAGAACTTTTGAGAACAAAACCTGTTTTTCTTTTGGCCTGGACTTCACATCTCTCAGTCAGGTGAGGTGCAGGATTTTGAAGCCTCTCGTCTCAGTTTCTCAGCGATGACACTTTATCGTGCAGGCAACGAGCAAAGGCTTCTAATTACGGCCTACGTTGTCCACCTTAAGATACTATTTGCAGTACGGCCCCCAAAGAACGCAATGCTCCTTTCTTGGCGTGGTGTTTGTCATAACAGTCATATCTCGGGCTCTTGGCCTTCCGGCTTCACATACCAACGTCTGCATGATGAATACAAGCCAACCGTTACAGATATATGCCCTTGAACTTGATTCTTCCAGATGATAATTCGACTCGTTGAAACTAGGGTAAAACATTTTAGCAATAACGACAGGCTAGGCACTTAGTCTTGTCAACAATCTAGCCTCAGTCAGAACACCTGGGCTCGATTCCAGTGTCGGTGACGTTCCGCCATTCTTCGAATGCTTTATCCTCTTCGCTCATTCTCTCGTCGACGTGTTCTGCAACATCTCGTTTCCATCCCTTGTACTTTCCAACGCCCTGGACCCAAGTGCCACACCTCGGTCTAACCTTTCCGTACTTGATGTCCTGCGGCCACCAGTCTGAAGCCCTATAGTTGTTCCACCATCTCATTGTATCCCCTGTCACGTATCTCTTGCCGCAGATGTCATAGTGCCACTGTGCCGCCATCCACCATTCCATTACTCTGGGACACCGTTCCAGCTTGCACGTGTCGAGCTTCCGTCCAAACACTTCCCACCCGAAGGGCGGCTTAATGCGCAGAGGGCCCGTTTGTTGGCACCAGTCCCACGTGTACTTGGGGAACTGGCGTAAATGGGTGACGTAGTGTTTATTTTCCTCAACGCAAGTTCTGACGCATGGTATCAGCGCTTCCCATGGGATGGGTCTTGGCCCGCTGAGGATCGGAAGGGCGAAGAGAGCAACCGCTGTGATGAACTGTGTGAGTCTCATTGTGTTTTTCTCAGAAGTTGCTGGGAGAATCAAGACAACATGAACATGTCGAAGAAATAAAGTACGGTGCACCTTCTCAGGATAAATCGGTTCCAAGGAGGGATTATTGAAAACAATACAATCAGGGGGTTCGCTCCTTACGTTATATAGGGACACCGTTCAGCTATCATTCATGGATCACCAAAAAGTCTTTCTTGTAGTGGCCTTGATAGATACCTGGCTAGAACGTGAAAGTTAAACTCTTGCTCAGAACCGTTCTAATTAAGCTTCGAATCAACATGCTTTTATGGCGCCGTTGCTGTATATCTGCATTCTATTCACATCAAGTGCGATCTCATCAAGGTAGTTTATAGATACAATAGCAAGCGGCTGAGGCTGGTTGTAGTAATAGGTATGCCGGACTGGGGTGTAAAATGTTATCAGCCTTTTGATCTTATTTGAACTTGACCGATAACAGAAGTATAGAGTCACGCTACATCTAAATATCATAGTAGCAATCTTCTCCCAAATAGGAACAGCACTAAACTCCTCAAGCCATTTGCCCTATTCACCGGAGGTCGTCTTCCTGATAGATACACACAAATCGTTGTTTAAAATCCATTTAGCACCAAGTGCCTACTCCTAACTGCAATCTCTCAGTCAATTCCTTCTGAGTGAATGCCGTGGCACTATTCACCAAGTACCAAGCTCCACCCGAGTATTTCCGCACCTAGCCATCAATTCTGCCGCCAACTACAAAATCTGTTGTTAAAGTTAGAAGGCATGATTACATTTCCATCAACGTCCATAGCCGGAACTAGCTATTAACGCTAGGGAATAGGAACAACCAACGCCTAGAAGTATCAATGTTAGGTGAACTTTCATCCAATGCTAAGTCGAATTGCTAAGCACACCACTAGGCAGGTAACAATGCTCCTCGTGAGAGCGTGTTCGTCTCTAATTTCCCAAAACCATCTACCACCTCCGTCCTCATGGCTTAGAGCACATCTCCGCTGCGACCCGTTGTATGGCTTGCCCACGAAACTGTTCTAAATCTATCGTCATCCCAGAGCATGGCACGCAGACCTCCACAAGCCAACACGGGTAGTCAGTGTCATCCAACACCATGGCATGCGAGCAATCTTCTGCCCACATGTTGACTTGGCACGTCGCATCCCATTTAGCGTTACATGCTACATGGGCATCCATCTTTTCCACACTCAAACACAGCGAAACTTCAGTCGAGAGATATTGCGAGTGCGCCTGTGGGGAGACGTAAATGACATGACCTGCTTCTATCTGGATGCTAGGAGATCCCTTATAACGCTGTTCGAAACCTGTTCTCATCCAAACTCCGCAATGTTTGATCTTCGCATCACGGGATCCGGGCCCCTACGGAAGGCCCCTATGCCAGTAACCCGGAACGAGGCGCTACTTCGCGGGCAGAAATTTGTGAGTTACTATGGGAAACATGATGCGACCAGATACGACGAACATGAAGTGGGCTGTCTTGCGGTCCGTTGATGGTCGAGGAATGGTGCTTGATTCAGTATGATTTTGGCCCTGGTGAGCTCGGTTCGCCCAGGTAGCTAAGCAAGGCGTGCATCACCCGGACACGATCTATGTTATCGAACTCAACTCAAGCATCGGGGCTCAAAAAGCAGCAGCGATTCAGAATTTTGCGGCTAAATACTAATAGAGGCAGCGCTAGTTGTTGGGTGCAGATTCGCTCCCGTCCTTTCCCCCACTGTTCCTAGAAAACAATTCTCAAATCGTGGATAAGTTACTAAGACCAATAACAATTAACACAAAAGCCATTGTTTGCTCGCTCAATAATGTGTAGTCTCGATCTGTTATATATTACGGTAAATAACATGTTGAGGCAGGAGGTCACGTGACCTCTGCCAGCCTTTCAGCCTCAGGCCCGCGCCGGCCTGCCTTTTCACCTTTTGCCCATGGCCACAGGCCATGGGCTTCTTCTTCCTTTCTACACAACAACAATACACTCTTTTGCCTCGNTTTTGTTGTGTGTGCCTCCACATAACATCTAAATGAGCCTGTTTAATCTTCACTTATACCACTGCACTTTTTGCACCTCGCGGGTGCATAAGGCTGCGCTAAGGAACGTCATCAGTAATATCTATGTAGGGTGAAATGCATTACACAGCCACAGAGATACAGAGCCTGATGAAAGGAGGAAGCTCTTCCCTGTCTTCTGGCGCTTATCAATAAATAGGCGACGGCAGGCAGATCAGGCAGCCGGCCCTTAGCTCTGTTTTCATTTTCCTCCTCATCCGTACCTCCTTTTCTTCTTCTTCTTCTTCTTCTTCTTCTTCTTATATTTTGGCACAGTTGATCATGGCTGAAGCCGTGGCTGCTTTCGCTCTTGCGGGAAATGTACTACAGTTTGTTCAGTTTGCGAAGAAGCTAGTTGATAAGAGTCTTGAAATACACCGCGCGGGTGGCACCGTGCCGAATGACCTCAAAGAACTTCGGAGCGTCATCGTCAATCTACAATACGCCTCAAAGCAGCTAAAGATCTCCGATAGCGAGAGGAAGACGTTGTCATCACGGCACCAGCAGATAGTGGGAGTGTCGGATTCCTGCCCCGAGAAACTGGCAGAAATCTTGGCTTCGCTTGACGACATCGGTGTGGCGGACAACAATAAGAGATGGGGTGCAGTCATAACGGCTTTCAAAACTACCTGGGACAAAAAGAAGATAGAAGAACTAAAGTACCCGAGTTCGCCTTCTCGGGGAAGACTTGAACATTGCACTTTTGCAATCGCTTAGGTGAGTCGGTGTCGAAACCTGGCACTTAGTCTCTTTTCGCATGCGATACCGTAGCCGATTAACCTGGCTTGAACTTGGTTACAATTACCGCAGTCTTTGTTATCTCGAATGCCGCAAGTGTGCTTGTTGCTGACCGATCCTTTGGCGGGTAGAGATTACGCCGTGCGATCGGCAGAGCAACAAGCCCTCATCCTCCATGAAATTGGAGTTCTTCAGGATAAAAGCGGTGTATACCAAAGTCGAAGCTCGGCCGGGGGGGACGCGGAGACTTTTTGGGACGCACCCGGCGATGCTATGCTCGACTTTGTCGTTCGCAGACTTCAAGAAACACCTACTGAGCGCCTTAGCCGTGCAAAGAATTTACGAGATGGCATCATCCATGTCATCCACAAACCTCCGAAAGGGCGACGGCACGCTTCCAACAGCCGGCCTCCCATTATCAACCTCCCTCGTCGTCGGGAAAAAGAACTTCAAGCTCAGTTTGTGTCCACATTTGTCTATCCTGGGATGGACAGTCGTCATTCTAGGATAGCCAACGCCCACAAGCAAACGTTTCGATGGATATTCGAATCCACTTCGGACGACAAACGGAATTGGTCAGATTTCAAGGATTGGCTTGAGTCAGATGCGCCACTTTACTGGATCGCTGGGAAAGCTGGTTCTGGTAAATCAACATTGATGAAGTTCATCTGTGACTACAGTGGAGTTGACAAAAACGAAGAAGTAAGGGAGGGTTCCTTGCTTCAAGGCATCGCAAAAGTGAGGTCGTTTCATCATCTGTCAAAGTGGGCAGGCGACCGACCTCTGATCACGGCTTCATTCTATTTTTGGGCCTCCGGAACGACAATGGATGCTTCTCCGAGAGGCTTGTACATGTCTCTACTATTTCAGATCCTACAGCAATGCCCAGAAATCATTCCACGAGTAGCACCTGTCCATTGGGAGACGCTATGTCTTTTCAACGATCAAGTTGAGCGCCTAGGGAACGACGACTTGGAACGCATGATCCCTTTCGCTGTGAAAGAGGCGCAGAAGACTCATAAAATCTGTCTTTTTGTTGATGGACTCGATGAGTTTTCGGGAGCGCCGGAAAATCTCATGAGCCTGTTCCAGCGCATTCTTTCGTACCCGAACGTCAAACTCTGCGTCTCCAGCAGACCTTGGATTGTCTTCGAAGACGCGTTTCATCATCAGCCTAGCCTTAAGCTCCAGGACTTGACATTTGGAGATATCAAGGCATATATTGCCGAACAATTTGGAAACGACACAGGATTCCGTCGGCTAAAGGAGCGAGAGCCCATTTATGCCGATGGACTTATTGAGAACATCACGACAAAGTCCTCTGGAGTGTTCCTATGGGTCAGCTTGGTGGTACGATCGCTTCTCACCGGAATGGGGCACGACGACAGGATATCAGATATGCAGCGGCGACTAGATCTTTTGCCACCAGATTTGGAAAAACTCTACAGCGCCATCCTTGATACGCTGGATCCGTTCTACTTCGAGCACGCAGCACAGTACTTTAAATTACTGGAAGCATGCGAGGAGCCGCCGTCAGCGCTTCTGTTCTCTTTCGCCGATGAGGAAGATACCGAGTTTGCCATCAAGCTTCCTATCAAGAAGTTGTCGAGCGATGCCATCTCCGGCCGCGTAGAGACTATTCGCCGAAGAATCAACAGTAGGTGCAAAGGCCTTATCGAAATTGCGTCCGCCGGAGCCCAACCATACGAAGACGACAACGAGGCGGCCTTTCAAACGGTACAGTACCTTCACCGAAGTGTCAAGGACTACGTCGAGAGCCCGGCAGTGGGTGCAAAGATCCGGGAAGCTGCTGAGACCTTCGACTGTCGCGTTCGACTTTGCTCTGCCAATCTTGCACTCTTGAAAACCTCATTCGCTTCCAGTATCCCGGTTTCCATCGCCGACAACATAAAGCGAGCACAAGCTATGTCTCGATGTGCCGCACATTGTCTTAATGCCGCCTGTGCGGTAGAGATCGGTAACCTGTCTAGCATGGTTTCGATTCTCGACGACCTGGATCAGACAACAAAGTCGTTGTTCAATACGGACTGTCGCGTTGAAATGTTTCGTATGATCACGGGAACTGAAACCCTTAGTCCATGGCTAGAACACTACTACGGTAGTAGCTTTCTGTCCCTAGCTGTGCAGAAAAACGTCACAGAATACGTTCGAGCAAAAGTACCAGCTGATGGCCTGGTCCGCCTCTCCCCAAATGAAGACTCTGCACCATTGAAGAGGGACAATATGTCTCGGATCAGAAGGTTTGTTTTTAGGATCACTAAAAAGCCGCTGGTGAGCCATTTAGGAGGCGGCAGTCACTTGCGGTGGCCTCTCCTGCTGGATGCCAACTTTTCGAGACCCCCAAGTCTCGAAATGGTCGAATGTCTCCTAGAGAAAGGGGCCGATGTCAATTTTCAATTCAAGGAACAAGGCACAACTGTATGGGCTGAACTATTGGCAACATTGATCGTAAGCTGTGTCGTGGAAGGCAAAAGTGGCTCTGATGTTGAGCGGCGATGGCTGCAGTGGGTGCCTGTCTTGAGGTTGTTCACGGCTTATGGGGCCACTATCAACCGAAAAGCCTTTGACCTAGCAATGGCCGAGCTGGGACGGGTCCGCATGGCCGGCTTCGACACAAGTCTCATCTACAAAGCAGTGAAATGCCTGCGAAAAGGGAGAGATGATGTCGGATTAAGCTACTTGAGGCGAGCTGTAAGCGCTGAGCCGTAAGTCCATGGCTGCTTTCTTATATCGACACCTGTGGCTTGCTTCCCTCGGTAAGTATTTTCAAACGTCCGTTCCTTGCTAATTCAATAATCACGGTTTGGCTGATGGTGACTCTTTAGCTTGCATAGCCAACGACATTTTGAATCCGCTCGACTGGACTTCTGGGGTGGCTTTGAGTGTTTTAACTTCCGGTACACTTGACGTACCTGTACCATGAGCACACTAGCTCTATGGTCATGTAGAATTACCTGCGGAGGCCTCTGCTCTCAAGTAAGATGGTGCTTCTGGCGAATTGCAAATCTGTACTCATACAATGCAGAACTGAAGACGGGAATATTATAATTCTCGGTTCTCTTTGAAGTTAACCCAAAATTTCGCAATTGCAGACTCTCTTTGCATGAAAGATAATGTGGGATATATGACCCAGTTGAGTATTGTATATAACCTGGACTGAGGAAAGAAGGATGAACGTTGCTGGGAAGATGAAAAGGGATAACCAGCTGGTGACAAATGATTGTGCCTCCTATTCTTCCACAGTGCCACTGGATATCACTGAGTTTCAAGTCCAATCTTGAAGTCTCAGTCACGTATACAGAGTACATAGTTAGCATAAGATGCTGGCGTGCACATATTCAAAGTGTAAAAAGACCACAAGTCGGTTAATACAATTAGTCATTTGTTTGTCAAAACATCATTGCCCGCATCTAGCTAGCTTCATACCGCAGTAAAAACAAAGGGAGTTCGACCTTTAAATGAGGTTGGCCTGGATGGTGTAGAGCTCCTGAACGTTTCCCAGATAATAGTCCCACTGACCGCCGTTCCTGCCAGCGCTCACACACTGGGAGATGATGTTGGCGAAGGCTTCCTACAACACACGCGGCTCACGTTAGCAGCAAGCACCAGATGCATACGACGCGGGACGGGAGACGGCGGACTGACCTTGCAGTGGATCTTGGCCGTTCCCTTGTAGGTCGCTTCGATGACGCGCTTGTAGTAGTTAGGCCAGCCCGAGTCGCCGAACTGGATACGGGCCGTAGGCCCCACGTTGCAGACCTGGTTTGCCACCTGCTGAAATTCAGAAGGCGAAAACCCGCTGCCGCCGCCCCCGTAGCAAGTTGCTGCAAGAGCGGCAGGAAGGGCCAGGAGGGTGATTTGAAGGGAGTTGGGGAGGATCATTGTGTTGTTGAATGGTGGTTCTTCTGAGGATTCGAGAAACGTCGAACAAGAGAGCAGGCGCGACTCTTTATGCTAACTCGGACATTTCCAGTTGACATAAGTCGGAACAACCATAAACTCAAGTTGGAGGGGCTAGACTGAGTCTATTGTCCATACTCATGGTGTTCTGGCCGGAGCGAAAGGCGAGGTAACCAGATACGGCCTGCTTGGCGTCCGCGATGCATTGCCCTGACAGCACGGGTCTTACTCACGTCAGGACGTGTTGCTTGATCGGGCCAAGACGCATTTACTTTGAGGCCCACAGGCTTACTGAGCACCCTGAGCGACTTTATAGGCCAAGCACAGAATGCAAAACTGTGCCGGGGCCAGCATGCAAGTCAGTTTTCTAGGGTCTCATAGTTCGGTCCCAGACCCCAATCATCCCGATGTTCTCGTTGTATTGTAGACATAACTTTGGTATGAATATGACTCTGATATACAGGATTCTTTCCGGGAAGCCTTGATTGTCTAGTAAGCCACGTCCAGTGATTGATCCCAGGTGCGGGAATGAGAGACAAGCGAACCCACTGCGACGACCGGCGTGCACCTGGTGGCTTCAGCGGAGCGCATCTTGTCTGATCTCGCAGCTCGGCAGCGTCGTCCCCAGCATCGCACGACACAGCCTTACAACCTTCGAATTGTTCTGAGGAATGCTTGGTGAATTGACGCTACTCGTACAAACCTACTCGCCGGACTGCTTGAGAAACCAAAGGACAGGCCCCGCACAATCTCCTTAATCGTTCTGGACGCGGGAAATTCCGTCGTTCTGTCATAGTAGACATCTTGCCTTTGGTCACCACCATATAGTGGCAGGACGCTGACTCCGCTTAGAGAGGTGCTGAGGACTAGAGCTTGCGGGGGACTGCGGGCTTGTTGTTGTTGCCGGTATATTTCATCTCGAGTTCCGCTAGAGTTGCTGAATGATGGAGGGAAGTCGCATGACTTTTACTTCCTAGGCGATGAATTAAACACTTTTGCTATGGGCTAACCGTATACGAGAAACTTCGAAACCTCCGGATACCAAGATTTCCTATTACCGAGACACTTTAATAGGTGCTATCCATCCCTACGCTGCTTCATCGGCCCGTTGCATGATGAGAAGCGGGGTTCAAGGAACATAGATTAATGCGCGGTCCTTATCACTCCAGCCACATGGTGATCTGACTTGAGATGATAAACACTTATGAAGAAACCGAAGAATGGCGGCGCTGGATGTCCACTTCATCGGTGCTGTTATACTTCCAGCCAATAGGGAATTGCGCCTTCTTTGTTTCTTGACCACATCGGACGAACTTCATTCTTCAGTGGAAAGAATTAAGGTCCGGCCCCTGCCGACGCGTTAGAAGCTTATTCTTTCTATTCTCGCGGGTGGGTAACGCTGCAGAGGTGTGAGTAAGCACCACCGCTCGATTAATTTGTTTCCTAGTCCAAAGTCGCCCTGTTGTTGGTTCGTTTGATCGACATTGGGGCGAGGCCAAGCTTCAGGGCGGGACGGGTCGAGGTAAGTCGTGCCCAAGCCTCGAATCACTCTGTGCAATGGCAGCGGAGTTCCGCCAATGCATCTATTTATTTTCAGACGACAAGATCATGTGCGATGTCTATATCCATGGATACTCTGCAGGGTTACGACAAAGACAGGATACCTTGCCAGCTACTAGAGCGTGCTGCAACATGATGCGCCCGAATACCACGATACATGAAGCCTTGGGCAAGAGTCGTATGAGCATATGTCCCACGAGTCGTCCAGAGAAGAGAAATGGCTTGTTCTAGAAAACATCCCCCTGCTCGCCCCCGCCCACCGAGCGCTGAATTGTTTACGCCCGGGTAACGGGTTGCCCGAAATCCTGCAAGGCAGTCAGTCTAGTCCTGTGACCACTAAGCTCCTCATCGCGATTGGATCACTCTTCCCTATTGCCGCCTCTTCGTGTAAGAGTTGACGGATGTGACTTATCATCAAGATTCGAACAGGCGCTGCGCCACTTGGCTCTGCGTATGTACCGGGCCTTCTGTACGAAGAACGCAATCAGAAAAAAAAAGAAAAAGCCAATTAAGATGTTTGCTGCCAACTCATTGGATCACGTCCTTGGGCTTTAAGAAACGACCCTTCATCATGAAGCTTTTCGTCGCATCTGTACTTGCTTTCTTGGCATTCAAGACCACCGTGACGCCTGTGCCCAGCTAGTTAAGAGGTCGCTGCGATCCCTGTGGTGCTGACATAGTTGTAACATGCCAACTTGATGACATCCCACCGGCCAGTACAACAGGCGAGCACGTGCCGTTACGCCAAACGGACCGCAGGAGGAGTATGGCCAATTCACTTTTCACGTTATATTCCTGTGAAAGTCCGACGCAAAACACAGTTTGACGATCTTCATGGTTAGATTTGCATTTGCACCGACTTCAATTAGCGCGATACTTGTGATTACAAAAACCACCCTTTGGGCGTCTGCATCGTGTCATTCCCCCTTGGCTGACCTCGATTTCCAGCCTTGGTCCGGCCAGGCACGCTTGTCGTCGCGTATCTGTAAGCGAAGTACTGCTCTAGCCGACGGTCTCGAGGCAGCCGCTGAAGGATATATTTTGCCTCGCAAAGTCGCCATAGTTGTACTTCCGTCTGTCTCGAGGACGGAGGGCTGTCTATGGAGCCTTACCAATCCAGTCGTGATAACTTTGGCGAACACAATCCTTTCAATATTAAGGCTGGCTCATTGTTGGCCTTGGTCACGTAGGTGCAAAAAATGTGAACACAGCGATAGCAGCATCTGGGCCCTGTTATGCAGACAATGTTAGTCCCAGAATATGCGGTCAAAAGTTTGGCTGAGTTATGTTCAGCTGATATGCTACAGTAGACGCATACAAGTAGCGTCCCAGTTTCCCTTTTGAAAAACTCAAGGCCTGTTTATGATAAGCTCACGCTACACCCAATTGCCTTACGAAGTCTTAGCTTTCATTCCCCTGCGCTATGTGTAGACTTGCCTGCTCCTAGCCCAGGCCGACCTCAAGGAAAGACCTGGGCTGATCCAGCTTAGTCATGGACGCCGAAAGAGCTACTGGGCACTTAACGGACCGAAATAAGGCGTATAAGCCACCACACAATGAAACTCCTGGGCCTAGAAAGCTAAGGTTCGCTGGAGGAACAATATGTGAGAGTAGAGAGACCAAGAGAGTACTGCAGCAGATAGAAGCGCTGGGCGCCCTTTGCCCTTTTCAGGGACAGCAACGGCGATTAAATACACACACATACACACACACACTTGCCTGATCCGACCTAGCTCGGCTGTGGTCCTCCATGCGTGAGGTAATAGATGACTCGCGTCCTAAGAAGCATTCCGATAGGTGCGAAAGAGCAATGAAGTCCGAACCTGGGCGTGCGAACCCCAACGGTGAAAATATTTATGTTTCGTTCGCTCGATGATTCGCTTTGGCTCCCGTTGCAAGTAACCAATGGGGCACTCGGCATATGCGAAAAACCGGCGAAAACGACAAAAAGGCTTTTCTGGCCCGAGTGAAGAAGACTGAGTAAAAGTGTCTTGTGATGTCTACTAAGTGTCCGATGGGGAAAAGGGCACATGGTCAACATAACGGGCCATCGGCATACCAGAATGTGAATCGGCAACCCGCAAGCCTCAGCCAGGATTTTGGCGGTGCCTTGTCCTCTCAATCCGTGGTTTCTGATACTTTTTAACTTGTTATTCTGGTTAAGAACTTGGACATAAGTAAGCCGTCATAACGGTGGGAACGACAGAGGGATTATCGTCATCCAACGTATTCCGGATATCTGTGGAAACACCGCGCATGAAGGGCAGTACCTCAATCAGCATAGCGCCGAGATCGCCGGGGAAAAGGGAACCACCCGAGTATCATGGCTACTTGACTGAGAATTGTGCTGCACCTTGGTCAGCAAGGGAGATGTGGTGGCATAACGAGCGCCTCTTCTCATCTCATAATGTGCAACGACGTCAACTTGTGCTGCAGCCCTGTAGAGACATTACCGTCCCTCGGGAAGACGAGAAGGCCAGCTGAGACCGCAGCCCGATCATTAGATAGCGTGCCCGGCAAGACAGCCCGCATGCCGTGATGGATGCTATGCGTAACGATGGCGACAGTCCTATACGGAGAGGGAGCGTCCTGGACATGTTACGTTACGAAGCAGGAGATGAACGAAATAGGTTACATGATGCTAAAGTCACTGATTCAGACGGCAAGACAACCAGGTAAGATGTGGTAAGGAGGAACTCTCCGCTTGTGGAGTACGCGGGGTCTGAAGACGGAAGAGTCCGCTATCGGGAAGTGTCCGAGGCTCACAGACGAATGGTGCCTGGTGCATCCATGTTCTTTATGCGAGAGCGATGGGGTAAGCCCGACCAAAGTATCAGGGCATATGTTTCACGAGCTCTGACACTTGAGTTGTTCGCTGGCTGGGGAAGATTCCGAAGACTCGTCAGCTTGGGCTGTCATCAACTGGATAGTTGTGTTGACCGAAGAAGTACGCGTACGGTAGGTAAACCGAATGGAATTGGAACCAGATTAACTCCTACATCTTAGATATGGATTTGAGGAGCTTCTTTTTCTTCGGCCATGTCGAGTGGATGATATTGGAAGGGCATTTGCTAAACTCTACAGTGGGCTCTGTCTACATGTCGGTCTCCAGCCTTCCAAGGCTGTTGCCCAAGTACACAACACTATTGTCGACATCCAGAAACTCTTTTAGAACCTTTTGCAGGCTGCTGGCAACTGACATGGCCAACTCTGATGGCTCGTTCTCGACCTCACCCCCATGAAGAACCTCGCTAATGACCATGACGTTCTTGCTCTCACTCGTGACCAGAGCCTGGGCGCTCTGTCGCAAAGCCAAATGCCGTACCAGGACCGTGGCTCTTTACAGGTACAAGATCTCCTTCGATTCAACCTTTGCGGGCTCGGCGTCTGGTGCATTAAGAGGCACCAATGTGCCCTCATCCACCTAGGCGACTCGCAGCTCCAGCGGCTACGGCTTGCTCTTGAGTTCTGGAGGTCAAAGGCGCCGGCCATCGCTGCATGCTCGACGCTCACGCCGCTGTAGAAGTCCACAACGGGATAAAGGGGCCGCGGCGGCTTCGTTCCTTCAGAACCCGCTTGATTAGGCACTCGTTGGACTGGGGGGGCGTTTTGGATGAGACATTGGCGGCCTTCTTGAGCTCGGTACGGTAGAGGGCGATGCGCGGGTGCGATTGCGCGTTTGCGTACCTGTAGGAGGCGAAGTGCCCGACTGTCGCATCAATCACGCTCTCCATTGCAGTGGAGCCTTTTCAACGACGGCAGCGAGCCAAGACAAAATGATTCGCTGATCCGGTATACCTGAACGTGCAAACATGAGGTTTTCCTGGCTGTTGTCAAGGCCTTTGGCGATGACGACAACCACTTTCATGCGCGGGAGCAGCTCCGCCACCTCGCTGGATATAAGAAATCGTGACATGTTCTCTTTCTTTGTGTATTGCTTTAAGATTGTGTGACGAGCTAGAGCACACAGCCATAGGTGGGAGAGATTGTATAAAGAGTGACTTGATTCTAGAAGAAGGTTTCCTATATGTAACGCACGTATAAATAGGTGCTTAGTAAGCGTATTATAAGAATAGCCTGTACCTACACCAGTCCGGTGTGCTTAGTAAGCGTTAACTACTTTATAATATACCCCTAACTACCTTAAAGTAGTTCTTAANCGTTATTAAATAAACGTATTAAAGCGTACTATTATTTATTTACTATACGCTTTTTTCTTTTATTTAAAGTTAATTATTAATATTAAATTTTACTTTACTTTCCGTTTTTTAGTATATTATAGGTCTATTAAGGGCTGTTTAGAGGGCTAATAAGAGGGCTAGCCTATTTAAGCCTACTATATTATAGTAATTTTTTATAGCCAGCTGTTATAACCAGCCTTTTAATAGTAAGGGGTCTACTAATAGAAGCTAAGGTTTAATACTAACTAAATCTTATTAAAGTACTATATTAGTTTTATTAATATAATT
>MPGH01000002.1:1054729-1070692 GCA_001937105.1 Colletotrichum chlorophyti
GTAAAGAGTAACTTGATTTTAGAAGAAGGTTTCTTATGTATAACGCGCGTATAAATAGGTGCTTAGTGAGCGTGTTATAAGAATAGCCCGTGCCCACACCGGTCCGGTGTGCTCAGTGAGCGTTGACCACTTCGTGACAGATTGGAAGTTCTGAATCGGGATTTGAGTCGATGAGGATGGCTTGTACGTTATATGACTGTGGAAAATGTTGGCTTAACGCAGCAAGAATCCAACGAACGAGCGCGCGCGCTTTAAATTCGATGATCCTATGAATAACATGGGCCAGGGATAACGAGAAAACTGGAACTGAGTCTGTTACCGGTTCGTGCAATATAATCCGGCCCTTCCTCCCGCGAGCATCCTACACCAACCGCGGATCAAGGAGACACCTTCCGGGAACTTCTGGCCTGGCTTACCGTCTCCCCCGACCCCACCAAGGGCAATGCGGCTATTCGAGGGAGCTAGTGCTCGGATCATGGTCCCCAACAATGGCTTTTACCTTTGGGTGTGCTATGATACGCATCAGCTGTCATTTGCTTAAGAGTTTTGCTCACGTAGCACGGCTTGCAAAAACTCTTTTTTACGCCCTAAATGTATTTTTGATAATGTTCCGAAGCTAAGCCAACGCGGCGGGGACGACCCAACGCACGCCAACATGCTCCGCGGGGCAGCATTAGTACAATAAGATCAATATTTGCCAATCAGTAAGAGTGCTTTATCCTTCGCCGGTGCTGCGGTTCAGTAGGCTTCTATAGCCCCGTTTGAGTTGTTCCCAGAGATTACGTGGGGCCAGGACAAAAGCGGTAACAGGTCGTAATTTTGTCTTAAGAACCTTCACATCCACTAATGTACGTCTATTCCTATACTTGCAGAGGAGTTTGGAACCTCTGCTAATGCCTTCAAACCCAGGGTTGCTTAGACAACTAAGCGTACGTCACCCGATTCGCAATCTATTTTGTAACTTTCGAATAGGACAAGAACACGTCCTCCGCTATTCTCAGCATGAATTTCTAGCCATGTCATACTTCGTGATATGCCCACGTCAAAGGGGTTTTGTCACGAGCAGGGCACACAGCATACTGGCCACCGCAAGTGCGTTGTTTCTTCTAAGTCTGACCTACGTGTCCTTTATGGCAGAGGCCAGCTATATACCCAACCAGGCTGGCAGGGATCCCTTTCCTGTGAGCTGTCTCATCGTAACTCGTATCAGCCAACCCTTCGTCACAGGTTGTATCTACAGTGAACCAATCTCTCTTTACCTAAGCCTCTGGTTCCAACCCGCCGATGTCTCAAAATTCCCACCGGAAGGCGAAACTCAGAAATGACAACCTCACTCTATTACCTCGCTTCGTCGTGGCCTAAGTATGGTTCACTCTCAAGTCCCGTCGCGGACTGCAGGCGTATCTTATCGTTCTTAGTCCCTCTAAACTTTGTATCGCTCCGTCCCCCCGTCCCCCCGACCTCATGATCTTATTTCGCAATCGAGTAGACCCTGAAGATATTCGGTTGAACAAATTAAAACGAGTGACTTTTTTTTTTTTTAGCTGATATATAGGACCAATCCAAATCAACCTGCATTCAACCCACTNTGGTTTCCATATCCTGGCTGTCGTTCAATTTAGTCTGGAACCCTTGAAAAGGAAACCTCTTTTAGTCTAACAACTAGTTATTAGTTTCCTAGAGTCGGTAGTATTATAGTAGGCAGCTTTTCCGGTAGCCTTACCTTTTTTTAAAGTTTTTCCAGGGAAGGGTTTAATTCGCAAGGGAAGGCTGTCCCCGCTTTGAAAACTATCAAATTCGCCCCATTTGCAACCTTCGAACACAAAGGTTGGGCACCACATTCAGGAGTGAACTTTGAAATGTTGTCGATACTCCAGGGGCATTTGCAAAAGCAGTATTTGCAACTGCATGATGGATCGATAGTGGAGCTGAGTGCGAATGAACCTCCATCCACGACCTTATCTTTCCCATCTAAGGAACAAGCTTGAATACTAGCTTTGTTAAGGGAAGCTCCTTGACCGACTATATAAGCACAGTTCTGTTGGCAAACTGTAGTGCATTGAGCACCGATGGTAGTTCGCACAGATTTTACTACTGCGCAAGCCATATCGACGCAAGTGAATCGCGATGGTTTTTGCCTGGGTTCGATAACCACAGCCTTGGTTGTGGTTGAGTTGAAGTATTGCAGGTTAGCTCGTTCAGCTGGACTGGCCAGTATCAATAAAACAAAGCAAAAGACTATAACGATTGGTAGCTGAAAAGTGAATAACTTCTTTGAGTGCATTGTTAGCTGACGTAAATATTTCTTATATAAAGCTGGGTTGTTTCTAGTAGAGGTGAATCAGGTAGTGGTTATGTTCATAAAGCAGTTAAACACCTCTTACAAGACGGGGAAAAATGTATCCTTTATATAGATGTAATTTCTTTATAATAATAACTTTTTTTACCGTAGAAACGTCAACTTAGTTTCTATAATACTTTCGATAGTAATATAAACCTTCCAAGTTCGTAGAAAATTCATTTTCTTACTTAAGTCAGGGTTTGTAACTATTAGTCGCTATCATCAAAGTAAAGCTTTGTTTGACTTACTTTTACATATAAGTATAAAACTCAAAACAAAACTTCTTATAGTTTTAAAGTTTTTATCTGTTAGATTTTCTCCTTTGAGTCTGGTGAACGCAAAAGTCTATACTAAATAGAGTATAAATTTATACTTAGGTTTTGATAACCTGAAAAGAACTCTCTTATTTCTTTAATGCTGTATCGTCTGAGAAAACATTAATCATATTTGATTCCTTTCTTTCTTCTAGCACATCCTTCCCAAGATACAGTTTGCTACGGTTCGTTTGATATTGGAATAAAACCACCATACATACGTACTGCGCAGCAACAACACTTTATCCTGTGCTAGATCTTAAAACTAAAGTGGTTAAAACACCTGCGCGGCGTATAGTACCAGTCTTAGTGCAAACTGGACTTCTCCCTCAGGCCGCAGACAGTGTTATCTACAATCAGCGATAGCTTCACCTACCTGTAAGCTCCTCGAGAACGTGACGGAGTACTCCTTGATTTATTCAAGATTTCTTTTCTTAAATACTTTCTCTTGACCCTAGTCGACGCGTGGACTTGCATCGCCCCTCTGTAGAAACTCTGCTCTGGATTAAGTCTTGACTTGTGTGGACTAAGTCCCTGTTAGAGATTCAACGGCAGGGGTGAAATGTAAACATCCCTAAAAGAGACTATGGATGTTTCCTAAGACTGAATTAATTTGCTTCCGGATGTATCCGAAATCAACTTAATAAAAGAATCTTTCCAGACAATCAAATATAAATAACTCTATTGCGTAAGCTTTAAACTTACATAGTACATCCTCTACTATTACACGCTCAACTCGGTTCCTGAATTAGCTCTCAGGTCCTTCACTAGATATAAGGAAGCCACCGCAACTGTGGAGGCTCGGGTAGTGTCAAGGAGGACCTCCCCGACGTTGGGGTCGGGGAGACTCCATCCTATAGGGTATTTCATTGTTACTATCGAACCTTCTCGTCACACATACTTTACAGTAGCTTCAAAATTCCAAAAGCTACCGGCAGGTCTTTCTGGCGGCTCCAGGAAGAACATATATATTTTACGCACCGATAATATAAACTGTTCTAGTCCTTTTTGATGAAAAAGTTCTCACTTTGAGTTCTCAGCAGTCTCTTTGAAAGACTTCTTCTTTCCCCTTGTTCTCCCTTTTTATGCTTTTGGTCTACCCAAACCTTCTTCTAGAGGAGACCTTCCGGCGGGAAACCACAAGCGCTATAATGGAGGCCTACCTTAGTTTCTTCTGGGCAACTCATCTCGCAGGTGCAACTCATGACCAACATCATCGTCTGTTCCCTCCAATAGATCAAAATATACTATCGCTAATGATGGCCCGACGCTCATAGGATGAAGCTTAGCATGAGAGTCTTACAGGAGACCTTTAGAAAAATACTCCTTAGCCGCCTGTGGTATTCCGTGCTTTTTCAGGCCATATAGACATGCCGGCATTGCATCAAGACATCTCATCCCTACACCGCAGGCAATCTCAATAACGGATGTCAGCAACTAGGTATGCTACGAGGCAGTGCTATAATATATGTTTTAGGCGGTTTTTAGGAACGCGACCGCCTCAAGCAGCTTGGAGCTCTTTTAGCAATAGGTATAAAAATTGGGGACATAAGCGAAACATACTTAGAAGTCAGCTACCTTCCAAGCTGATGTTCCGAGGTTAAATTTACATACGTACGATGGTTGGTGCTGTATAATTTGTGCACCTTTTCGCATAATAATAGGCGCCAACATATGTCGAACTAGATGAATTGCCTTGTTCCTCTATAGATTGTATATGTACTTGTATATAGCTAATTTGTATATATTCAGTCTCTATAGCCTAAGGGAAAGGGGAGGCTACAGGCCTCTTAACTTATAGCCTTAGGCATTCGTTCTGCCCGCTGGTTGCTAAGACAGAAGGGGAACGACTAATACGAGTGTGGTGAGGCGATGAAAGACAACCCTGATAAAGTAAACATGAACAATAACAAGAGGCAACAGGTAGGTACTGAGATACGTGATGTGTAATTTTTAGTTTCACAGGTCCGAAATACAGCGAGATCGCGTACTTAGACGTACTAACTGTATGGATTCGGTTGACTATTGATGATGTGTAGAAGGAAAAGATCTCAGACCTGGCAGAGGTCGCGGGAGGTGTATCAAACAGAAGGAGGCCCATCACATAGGCTGCCGCCACGAGCCGCCACACCATTTGCCACAGCCAATTCCGACGTGTTGATCCGACAGCAATGGTTGGTTGCTTATAAGGCTATTGTTAGAGGAGCTCCTTTTATAGGGAGCTCCGTCTGTACGTTAATAATCACGTGCAGGTGGTGGATATCACTTGGTTCGGTGACAGTATCTTGCTTTGTTGACAAGTTGATAAGCCTCACGGACTAGCCCCTTCATTTCGGCATGTTAAAGAACATACCATTCTGGGAGGCTTATAGCCATACTAATAAAGCATAAATACCTAAGGCTATAAGGAAAAAGGCCTACTGTCTCCCCTTTCCCTTAGGCTACGGAGGCTAGGCATACTGTCACAGTCTATTGTCACCATGTGTAGACCCCCTGTACACACGTGCTATCTCACGTGTATATAGAGTATATGTGTAGTCTCCATAATCACCTCCCTAAGGAGAAGGTCAACTGTGAATACACCTATCTACTAATACCTATCTTTTGCCTCAGTCCTTTTACTTTGCTTACTTACTTATGTTACGGCCAGCCTTCTGACAGTGAGGGGTCTGCTAACAGAAGCTGAGGTTTAACGCTAACTGGGTCTTGCTGGAGTGCTGTGTTGGTCTTGCTGGTATAATCAATGGATTCGGGCTTATACGGTGATCAGTCGTATAAGTCAACAAGGTAGGTCAACACAAGGTTAACCAATTCACAGAGAGTCGGCTGGAAGATATCCTAAGATAAATCACAAAGTTGATTGCTAAAGAGCTATGGAAGGGTTCTCTAAGTACTTAGGTGGTCCTTGCTATATACCCATAATCCGTGATGCTGGTTGTGTCGAGGTGATCGCCCACAGTGATCACTGGTGAGCGCTCACCAGGTGAGCGCTCAGTGCTCACCTTATCCGTGATCACCTTGCATTATCTTCACGTGACCTTCCCATAGTTCTTCCGTTCCGAGAGGTGGCCTTCGTTCCCGTGCCTCATGCATACATATTCATGGTTCTTGACCGTTAGGCGCCCAGAGAGTGCCCCCCTGGTTCGCTATGTTTTGACGGGTCGTAACAACTTACTTACTCGCTGCTTTCTCTTTCCCTGCTCTCCTGAGTTTCTACGTTATAACTCAGCATGAACACCATGCAGTCCAAGTGCTCTCTGTCAGATCCGAAACGGCTGCCAGAGGACTGTGCCACGTACATAATTGTTACACATAAGCATACACGTAGTCTATAGAGGAATGATATCATCAAACTATCTAATTCGACGTTAACAAAGAGTCTTGGCTCAGGTATACAACAACTAGCGTTGGTAAGTCTAAAGCAATATCACACCTATTACGTTCGTTATATCATAAAGGGAGACATAGAAAAGTAACAGTAACGGACACGAAACGTTTGAATTGAGGCTATTTTATACAAACGAAAGAATCCTAGTGGGCTGTCTGAAAGAAACGGCTAAAGAAGCAGACATCTACATGCCTTGCGGGAATAGCATGCACTAGTCCTACTGGCTTCTGCAGTTACAGTAAGAGCTGCGAACCCAAAATCAGCTCCCGGCCTTTGCTTTCCTGCAGAGCATCGTATCGAGAGGGAAACTCACAAGGCACGCGTGGGACCCGTCTCATTGCAGCCGTCAAAGACGCCCTGCTGCTCGGCACACTGCGACGATCAGAAATGTCAGGTTTCAAAAAATTCAGACAGCACCGTTCCGGGCGCTTTTTTGAAAGGAGGCGGGAGAGAATAAGCAATGGACCATACCTTTGCCGGACAGCCGGCAACGCAATCGTTGAAGTTTCCGTAGACGTGGCCAGTCCAGGCGTGGACGGTAAGAGGGACGGCAAGGGCTGCGATGAGGGAGAGAAACTTCATGGTTGCGAGTATTTTGGTAAAGTCGCCTCAAACGAGTGGTGAATGTTTTTCTGTTGAGCGAAGAGAAGAAAAGAAAAGAGTGTAGAGTTGAGCTGATGTCGATGTCGGATCCCTTCAGACGAACACCTCCCTTCTTTTTATAACCGAACCCCTAAAGTTGCTATCACCGTCCCAGACCGTCGGGACTCTGGACTACGTCGTGAGGCTTGGCACAATCGAGATGTCCGGGGCCACATTCCGGGCGGGAATTCGGACAGCAAGTCCGCTGCCATCTGGTGGCAATTTATCCAAGAAAACTCAAAACTGACAAAGTGGTTGCCCTTAACGTGAGCCTATGCATACTATAGTCTTGATGAGCCCGCAAAGTTCCAAAGGCGTAGATGTCGACTGGCTGGGGTCGTCCTGGATAGTAGGTGGGTTTGCGAACGAACCTTAGCCGGAGACGACTGGGACCAGATCTTAGTTTTTGAGGGTATGCTGGTGTGCTGGTAGATCAAAGGCGCGTCGGACAGTCATAATTGCTACTCCCACGTCCTTATCCGTTATGCTGGCATTCTACAAAAAGCTGCCTAGAGATGCGGTAATGAGAGCTTCGGCGAGGCCAGAGCACAGATGTCACCAGGGACGCCGCCGATCCGGGCAAGGTGCAAGTGACATACTGAGAGAGACGGAGTGAAAGTCCGTCGGTGTAAATCTCATCAACTCATAACGCGTGCCACATCTTTTTTCATCTTGCTACTCATGAAGCAGTATCTATCGGAACAAAAAGAGACGAAGGCCGTCCGTAAAACTTCCGAGCACGGATTTCGCCCGTATTGTGCACCTAAACGCCAACCCAATCCATGCAGCCATATACACAGAGAAGCAGACAAGAGAGATGAGGAGGAGGAAGAAGGAAGAAAAAGAGATCCCATCTAAGCTGAAGCCTCGACCTTTTGCCCCGCCTCCTCCTTTTTGTCCCCGTGCCCCTCGCCGACCTTCGACCCTTCCACCCCCGCCACGATACCCGTGAACGGACACACTCCGGCGGCGGCGGCGGCGCTGTTGGGGCGGGGTAACCTCGAAGGCGACCTCGGGCCCCCGACGGTCTCCTCGTCGGACTCGCTCTCGAGGACTTTCTTGCCGTGTAGGTAGCCCTCCTCCTCGATGACGGGCTCTTCGCCGTCCTGCTGGAACTCGGCGCCGTCGCGCACGTGCCACTTGGCCATGAGGTCGTTCTGGATCCAGATGACCTTGCCGAGGGCCTTGACGAGGGCGATCTTGCGCTGCATGTGCAGGCGCGGGTGGGAGAGGATGGCCTCGGTCATGACGTCCTGGATGAAGGAGAGGCAGGCGCCGAGGTGGATGTACTCGACGTGGAGGGGGTGCGCGCGGCCGAGGCCCACGTGCATCATCCTGTGATTGTCCGGTCAGTCCCCCTTTTTTTTTTCGTTGTGCTTTCTGCCATCAATCGTGAATTATTGAGGGAGTGGGAGAGGGGTTCAAGGACACGACTTACCCGACCTTGTCGAGATACTCCCAGAACTCCATCTTGCTCGGGTCCGAACACAGCTTGGCGAGGTAGGCGCGGAGGAACATCTTGCGGTGGAGGATCTGAGGGCTGTTGTCGTCGAGGATCTCATCCATGGGGCCCTCGAAGCTCGTGGAGCGGGTGGTGAAGGCGCGGGCGGTGATGTCGTACTGGAGGAGCTTGTGGTAGACGATGTTGACGACGGCCGGGATCAGGGCCTTGACGTATTTCGCGCCCGAGATGAGCGCTTCGATGTCCTCTGTGGTTCTGGTCAGTTCATGATGTTAGGAGGGATGGCGATGTGGAGAAAGAGAGAAAGAGAGAGAGAGAGAGAGGGGAAAGCGGATTTCGTACTGGAGCTGAAGTCGAGGAAGCTATGGAGGTAGCGGATGCGGGCTTCGAGGTCTGTGTAGAGCTCTTGGCGGTCGATGTGGTTCATATGCCTCATGAGACCCATTTTGGCGGTTGTGAGTTCTCTTCTTCGACTTGTTTTTTCTTTTCCCGAAAGGCGAGGCTCTGAAATGTTCGAATGCGATGATGTGCGATGCGCCAATGCAATCTGGGATGCTCGAGCCGCTGGCAATCTCTCTTTGTCTTGGTCTCTTTCCGTTTATCTTGTGGGCGAAACAGGGGAGCTGTTTCATCAATATACGAAATGTAGTTGTCCGTTTGTAATGGTCGGAATGTGAATGGTTCGCGACGACTTGCTCTCACCTGTCGCAACGACGATTCAGGGAGCCCCGCGATATTTCAACCGAGAACGCCCAGGCGGTCCCTGAGAAACTGTTGTCCTGCGTCATCATGCGCCGAGGTCAAGAGTTGGTATGAGCCGATTTCTGAAGCTTGGTGGTGCCTCTCATCGAGCCCATGGGAATCCCGACTGATGGTGGTCTGATTGTGTTGGCGCGAGGGAAAGTCGCGCCACTTTTCCCGTGCCTGGCCCCGTCTGCTGAGAGAAGAAACGGGGCTGTGGAATGTGAGGACCCACCGCGGGAGATTTAAGTGGGGAAGAGATCGGAGGGAGCGGGGATGGCCGGGGGGGGAGTCTGGCCCGCCACAGGGTGCCGATGTGGGATGCCTGTGTTTTCTTTCCGTTCTTTGAGGGTGGCCGTAAATGCCCGAATGCAAGGGTGCATCCGAGTGTCGAATGATCTTGGGCATGCTTCAATGGTGAGATTCGAGCGGATTCACCGCCCCCGTTGGCTTGGATGCGCTGGCCGGCGCACTGTTCTTGGTATTTTGCTTCTATTCTGATCCTCGGGTTTTTGGGGAGAAGAATGATACACAACCGAACCGCCCACTCTTTGAACGGTCCGAGTCCCTGCACACGTCACCTTTTCCTGCCTCTGTCACTTGGATTTGTCTCTGTGCTTGATATAGGACCGCATCCGAACCTAATAATCACAATCGGGGCCAATTAGCATCTCGTCCCTGACTTATACAGACCAATTTCTACTGATTGACCGATCGATCAAATACTTGTCTTCTTCCGTATCTCGTCGCTTGACAAGGACCTGCTGTAACCCTCTACCTGAAGCTATATCTTGCATTCTCCATCCTTAAAGTCTCCCATGTTAAGACACCAACTTCAACAGCTTCGAGGCTCAACCAGCAAAAGCATCCAAGCAAGGTTCAGTGCCCGGGTGCATGATCAGATCGAGACCCCGGTAGCGAGATCCCGTATCCCACGGCAGATGGTTCCAAATGGAAGTAGATTCGAGCCTGGTTGCGCGGGTTTCCTTGTCTATGCCTGAGCCAAACAAGACAACCACCAGCAAATACTTGCGACGCTTGAACCAAAATAAATGGCCGTGACCTACTTTGGAATAAAACGGGAAACTCGAAGACAAAATTCCAAACCTCAACCTTCAGTCAGAGGTGGGGAGACTTTTTTCTCTTTTTTTCCTCTTGAGGACCATGAGACGGTATGTTCTATGGCAATAGAGGTCCAACATCAAGAAGGCGTCTGCTTCTCTATTTCCTGGGCAACTTCATCGGCAGCCGAGCACCAGGGCCCATCAACTAACCCCATATGCATTTGGTGCACTTGACCCACGTCCCTATACACTCAGACTTAAGCCTGAACCTCGACGGTCCCATCCGTACCCGGCCGTGGCGCACCCGTCGCCTTCTTCCCCATGAACCCTCCCGAAACAAGATTCAGCGCTGCCGCAAAGGGGTCGCCGCCCGTCTTGATCGCAGCTGGCAACCCAGCCGCCGCGAACGCCTGCTCAAAGTCCTTCTTGATGTCCTCGAAATCCTCAATGCCGACAGACACGCGGATGAGGTCGGGCGTCACGCCACCTTTTACCTTCTCCTCGTCGGGGAGCTGCTGGTGCGTCGTCACCCAGGGGTGGATGATGAGCGTTTTGGCGTCGCCGACGTTGGCCAGGTGCGAGCAGAGCTTGAGGTTGTCGACTACAGCTCGGACTTGGTCAATGTTTCCGGCCTACGGAAGGGTCAGCTGCGTCTGCTTCGTAGGCGCCGAGGAGTCACTTACAACACCAAAGGTCAACACGCCACCGGCGCCATTATTGAAAACCCTCTTGGTGTACTCATAGTCGGGATGCGACTTCAGCCCGGGATACAGCACCCAATTAACGCTCGGGTGAGCCTCAAGCCATTCGGCCAGCTTCTGCGTGTTTTCTGCGTGCCTCTGACCTCGAAGAGCAAGCGTCTCGAGACCCTGGAGGAACAGCCACGCGTTAAAGGGACTCAGACAAGGCCCCAGGTCACGCATGCTGTCCATCCGCACCTTGGCCGAGAGGGCCTTGTACCCGTACGTCTCCCAGAACCGGAGTCCATGGTACCCATCCGCCGGCTCCGTGAAGCCCGGGAACTTGCCGGACGCGCTCCAGTCGAAATGGCCACCGTCGATGACGATGCCTCCCATTGACGTTCCGTGGCCGCCAATCCACTTGGTGCATGAGTGGGTGACAATGTCAGCGCCTTGCCGGATGGGTTGGCAGAGATACCCGCCCATGCCAAAAGTGTTGTCGACAATTAGGGGGATGCCATGCTTGTGTGCCACTTCGGCAATGGCTCGGATGTCGGGTACACTGTGTTTCGGGTTGCTGATTGTTTCGATGTAGACGCATCGCGTGTTCTCGTCAATAGCCGCGTCAATATCGGCAGGCTCGTTTCCTACGACCCACTTCACATCAATGTTGAATTTTTTCATGTACACTCGGAACTGGTTGTAGGTGCCGCCGTACAGCCAGCTGGTGCTGACGAAGTTCTGGCCGGGCTCGCAGCACTGCGTCAATGCCATGAACTGCGCGGCATGGCCCGAGGCCGCGGCGACGGCGCCCACGCCCCCTTCGAGCATGGCCATACGCGACTCGAACACGCTGTTGGTCGGGTTTCCCATGCGCGTATAGACGTATCCGTCCTTGCTCCATGCAAACTTGCTGGCGCCATCTGCGTGCTACATCAGCGCCCTAGATCGCGTGATCGGGGGGGTACATCAACACTAACCGGCGGCGTCGGTGAAGTTGTAAGCCGCCGTTTGGTAAAGGGGTACAGCTCGGGAGCCGTTGACTGGGTCGGGCTCCTGGCCGCCGTGAACCGCCAACGTGGAGAACTTGGGCTCCCTAGTGGCCAATGTGTCAGCTCATGACGAGTCAAAGGCCGACGCGGTCCTCACCAGTCCACGTTGCTAAGGCTTCCGGAAACTGGCATTTTGAAGCAAGAAAATGATTGAGGGGGGTAATATTCTAAGGCGCCGCTCTGCTTTCCGATCTAACTCCGAATTCGTTTGGAAACTGTCGTCCCAATTGTCTCTTCCATAATGGCAAACATATAATCTTAAATGCCCTTTTGAACGCCCCTGGAGCATCTCCGTCAGATCGTCTCAATCGTTCGATACCCCTCAAAACGATGCATAGATGGCGACGCGATACGACGCGAGGTAAATCGGACGCCGGTCTTTGCTGATAAGTGGGCAAACCCCGTAAACCTCCTTTTTCTGCCCGCGCTCCCGCGACCCCACCAAAGCCCGTATTAAGATCCCTCGGGGAAAGGCCGTCAGATGCCGCGGTGGGATCTGGCCTGCAGGTATACTGCAGGTGGACTGGAGACGGTCGGGAGGCGAAACGCAAATCAATCCGAATCTAGACCGGACCATCAAACATCATGGTGGGCTCGATGACGCTCCGAATTTGGTCTGCGGCAGGAAATCAGTAACCGAACTCTGGCTCTCAACAATTTGGGATACCGAGACTGAGGGGTTATTCTTACCGCGCATCCCGCCGAGGGCCTCAAAGGCCATGGCATAGTTCTCCAAGGTCGCAGAAATGGAAGCCAAGCCCGTCTGCAGTCGCAGGAGTAGACTTTCCACCATTGGAGTCGCCAATGCGTTCTCCGGGTACATGGCCTTTGTCTTGTGATTGACCATTAACAACGCGTAAGCACACTGCATGGCACAGCAAGCGAAGGAAGGCATTGTCCTGGGACAAACAATTGTCGAAGTGGGTGCTAGGTAGCATGGCGGAGGGCACAGCTGGCCGAACGGGTTGGGATACGGGAGGTCGTCAAACGACTGGGCAATGTTGATAGCTGCCTTGAGGCAGATTTTGGCTGATTGGTGACTGCTGAAAGGGAATGACGCGGGCGGGCTCCCATTGGGTGAGTGTTCCGAATGAGGGGATCTTTTCCCCGAGTTCGTCTGTGGCGAGGTTGATCCGTTGGACCCAGCCGTCGGCGGCGATGGGAGGGTCATCATGCTGCTGCACGAGCACGACGGCCAGGATCGCGGTTCCATGTGGCTATCATTCTCGGATTTGGACTTGAGGTCGCAGTGCTTCCCGGAAAAGACAGGCATGTCAAAGAAGGCGCAGTATCGATGCAGCTTGATACGCGCACTAAACCAGCAGTCAGCAAATGATTCCACATGCGGAAGGACACCACGGACCTGTTGAGTTTGATTCTCGCCATGCACCTGAGGGAGCGGGATACGACTTCCTCGGTAGGATCAATCGGGGTTGTCGTCGTCGATTGTAGAATCCACGAGTCGGCCATGGCGTTGAGAGGTTCAAGGTAATGTTCCATTTCCTTCATCCGTTCGTAGATGCGCGTCATATCGCCGCCGGCCTTGACCGTTTTGTTAAGCTCGATGACGAACTGGGTTGCGGATAAGATTGCTTGCTGGGCTTGGATAAAGACGGCGAAAGCCTGCACAACTGTTAATTTCTGAAGCGCCTGGTGCTGATCGAGCTACCTACCTCAGGATCCGACTGTATGACGGGGTACTTCGCCGTGTAGCTGGGGGTGAACACCGAAAACGTCGGTTCCTTGATGCGGTCAGCTTCCCTTGGAAGAAGAGAAGCAGGGAAGATGCATACCGTGTTGCTGACGATAGATCCTTGGCAGACACAGATGTACTGTGTGGTGGCCATGGTTAGTGAAGGATTCACACATCAAGACATGACTGACGCACCGTCATCCACCAGACCCTGCGCTTCGCCTCGCAGAATGGCTCGTCACCGTTACAGGTATGCAAAGACAAAGACATGGCTGACATCAAAGCCTGGCCTGCCCTGGCCTGCATCTTCTTCAGATTACCTCGCTGCGCGTATTCGTATACGCTTAGAATATCCAAAGCGATGATGCTCTCCAACTCCACTGGCACGCCAGGATGAAACTGCTGCCGGGAAAAGTCGTCGGGCGACTCGTTCAGTGCCTTTGGCGGCTCGATGGAAGAATCCGGGATTTCCGACTCGATTTCGATGCTTTCAATGGCGCATTGCGCCAGGTACTGAGCGTATCTCCGACGGAAGACGACGGAGTCCTTGCTTGCATGGTTGGTATCGTTGGAGCACGGGATCAGTGCAAGTACGGCAGAGATGGCCAGGCTGATGGGTGTCGACGGCTGGTACTCGTCCTGGAAGCTATCCGTGTCGTTTTGGAAGTGCGGAACGGCCTGGTCCATGGGCAAGCCGGTGGGCGGGGGAAGAATGGGGAAGAAGGGATGGATGAAGATGTAGTAAGCCTCGAGACTAAGGCAATCATGAGCAACGCGAGGCCTCAACGGGGGACGGGCTACCTACATGGCTTGGTCACTCTTGTAGGCCCTGGCCACAGGTATGGCGGGTGTCGGGAAGCCAAAGGACGACTCGGAAGCGCTCTCGCCACTGGTGCTCCCCGGCACGCCCGACATGAAGAGCGTATCGAAAATGAAGTCACTGTCTTGGAAGAAGTCTTGCAACTGCTTCAAGCCGGCACCGGGGTCGATGTAATTTTGGACATCAATGGCTTAACTGCGAGTCAGGCGGCCATGCGGGAATGATCTGGCAGGGTGTGACTCACGATCCTGATGGGTAACTTCATCGAGAGGCACCTCGCCGCTCAACACCTGAGCGTGCTTGACCAATTCTTCGGTGGGCTTTGGTTTGCGCCTGACACGAGCGCCGCCTCTCCTGCTAGGCTTGTAGACGCAATCGCGCCCTCTGCCTTTGCACTGCGAATACGTCAGCGATGATGCATCGTTGAGGGGACGGCCAACACGGCCTCCAGAGAAGGGGGACAAAATGCTTACGCTTGCACATGGATTTGCCCCATCGCATCGTGTCCGTGAAGCTCGACTATCTAGATGTGAGCAATGGCTCTGCAGGCAACCCGGGGTAAGATGTGGGCTCTACTGGGGGCGACGTTGGCCGTCAAGTGCACGGCCGGTCAGGCTGACCCTAGCCAGTCGGATGGTGCGGAAGACGGGGAAACATACCAAGAGAGGCAGGCGATCTTGACGGGAGGAGTTGCAAACTTCTTCTTGGCTGCGGAAGCCGGACCCGGGGGAACTACGGCTTCGGTCATGGCGCTCATGGCCGGACGGGAGGAAGACAACAAAGCAAGTAGGCTGTCTCGGCAAGATCGGATCGGACAAAGCCAAGCGTCTTGGTAAGGAGGCCGAAAACAGTGGGATGAACTGAGACTGGAACGAGGAAGAGATCCTTCCGGGCCGATCGGCGTATGGCAGACGGAGCGGGAGACGGAGGCGTGTGGATGTCTCTGGGCGGCGGCGTGGTGATTTGAACGTGTGCGTTGCTGTATGTGTGTGTGTGTGCGTGTGTGTGTGGGCGAGAACTGGGGTGAGTTGGGTTGTGGAATATGGGAGAAGGGGGAAGAGGCGCGGTGGTTGGTAGCGATTGGGACGACTAAAAAGTTGACGAAGGGGGGGGAAACCGCGTAGTTTTGCAGCGGAGTGGCAGCGGCAGCAGCAGTAACAGGAGGGTAGCGGAGGAAGATGGGTGCAGGAGCAACAACGGCGGCCGGGCCGGAGGGGTGGGTGAAGGACGAACGGTGGAGGCACCGGGAAAGTCTCAGTCTCGCTGGAAATTTGCACGTGGAACGGACGACACAATCAGTAGTGTCGGCAGCGAGTGCGGCGTCGCCAGCTGGTTCGGTGGTGGCTGTCGGCGGTAGTTGCAGACGCAGATGCAGGTGTAGGTAAGGTAGGTTTAGGTGGTAGGTGTACTGCGATGCGAGGCGCTACTGTGGTAGCAGTGCAGCGGATATTCGGAACGGTCCCACGAGGTTTCCGGAAAGATACCTGACGATACGAGACGTCCGGCCGGCTTCACAGTGGCGTGCGGAGGGGCAAAGATGCGGCGGCGACGGGGCTGGATTTGTAAAGGGAAAACAACAGGAATTCACAAGGGGAGAGTTGTTAATCGACGCCGACGGCACGGCAGATGAGCTGGGATAAGGTGAGGTGAGGTGAAGAGGTGTGGGGAGGGATAGGGAAAAAGGGCTGATCGAACGATCGGGTGGTAGGGGGTTTAGTTAGCCTGTTCTATCCCACGAGCGGTTTTGCTTTTTTTTTTTTTTTTTT
>MPGH01000002.1:1070835-1139448 GCA_001937105.1 Colletotrichum chlorophyti
AGCTGAATCAGACAGAGTTGGCCCAATCGCAACGGGATTTGGTGAAGAGAGGATGCGGTACGTACCCTAGGCCCTCCCACCTCCTCCCCTCATTTCCCCGGCGTACAGGTAGCCTCGAAATCTGCGCACAGTGCTCCAGATCAACAGATCGCTACTTTGAACAGGGGCACGCCCTGAAAAGGCTGTTTTCGCGCACAGTACATAAGGTAAGCCATGTATTTTCCCACCAGCCGCCGGTGAGAGGTTACAACCCGCCGACGCCGCCACCTAACCGCACCCCACCTTTCCCTCTCCCTCTCTTTCTACTTCCCTGGCCAGAGTGATGCCAGAACAGAGCCATGCGTCTTCCTAACACCGATGCCTCCTGCTTGACATGTGTAAGGGCCTCAACATTGGAAACCAGGATATCGCATCGACCTGTTGGTTGCTGGAACTACCTAAACAGGCGTTTACATAGGCCTCGGTAAACACGATCAACGGTTTGCTGCTCCGCAACTCAGCGCCTTAGACACATCGGCCCCGGAAGAGGGTGCGTCGTTGTCCAACTCAACTCTATGCTCCCCAACAAGCTCAGGCTTACAAGTCCAGGCTGGACACATGGCTGTTGGTCAACCGCAAACTCAAATCGTGGAAGCTTGCTTGAAGCTTGAGCATATCCAGCACCCCACGTTCACTCGAGCTCCCTGTTATCCCTTGTTGGGAGCCTCGGACGTGCCAGAAGGCACCCAAACCATGGCCCTGAAACCGTGTGTTCGATTCAAGATGGCATCTCATCTTGTTGACAATGAACGATTCATCAGGGTTCCGACTCAGAGTTGGTCCGTTTCTTAAACTCCGTCTCATGGTTTTCGGGACCCCCGGATTGGTTGCTGGATCTAACATATCTATCGTAATCGAACGAGAAGGACACATGGACGCCCATCACAGCAAGTTTCTGGCACCCTGGTCCTGTCAAACTTATCCTCTCGGTATCCCGCAATCATCTTGATACGCCTGCTAGCAAGCTCCTGGCGTTCGCTTGAATGCACGTCAGAGTCAGTCCTTGACGGAGACGAGCACAATCCTAGTGTCCCACGCCGTTGGAACGCACCCAATGAAACGCCCGCAGCGAATGCACTCCTTACGCACAGATTACTGCTTCAGTTTTGAAATGCCACGTTGGTGCCGGGTTTGGTGTTGACCGTCAACGAACTGAACAGCCAGTCAGCTTCTGATCCCGGCGAAGTCCCGTTTTTCGGTCGAGGCCGCTATATCACATCACTTACAACACGTCTGGCCGAGAGTAGCTACCGACCGGGTCGAAATCGAGCTGGTAGTATGGCTCTGTCAGTTTGCTGCAATCCATCCTCTTAGTCGGCCACGGAACACGGACGCGCCTCACCTTGGACTCGGTAATGTCTGCCATTCTCAGGTCGGCATAGATAATCTCTTCCTTGTCCCACACCGGCTCGGCTAAGAAGGCCCCTAGCGGTCCGACAATGCACGATCCTCCGTGGTTGACGATGTCGTCCGACTCCCATTGGGACCCATCCGGCCGCCGGTCCGGGTGTTCCGCCGTGAAGGGCGGGTAATCCGCCGGGAAGTCCGATACTTTACATACCGAGTTCACCGACACCACAAAACAACGACCTTCCTTAGCGATGTGACGCATTGAAGCCGTCCACTCTGGCAAGTCGTCCGCGTTGGGTGCGAGGTAGATCCTTTGGGCGTGCCGATATTAGTCTTCCTCCTGGAGTCCAATATCTGGAATAACTCTCAGAACAAAACCGCAACTCACTCGATGCCTTGTTGATACAACGCCATCCGGGCAGCAGGCATGTAATTTTCCCAACTTCATTTGCGTTAGCCTGTCTTGCGCATCGTTTAGATAGCCAGCTCTGAGGAAACCAACCAGATCAAACTTCCGACTTTTCCGACATCGGTCTGTGACACTTGGAGGCCATCGCCAGAGCCTCTACCCCACACAAGTCTCTCGGCTGCTGTGGGAACCAACTTGAAGAATCTGTCAGCAGAGGGAAACATTGGCAAGCCTCGGGAACCGTACTTTTCGATGTTTGTAGACTAAGCTTCCCTTCCGGTCAAGCAGAACCGCGGTGCAATACAGCGTGCCGCCTGCCTTTTCGATAATTCCCACCTGCAAGAGGACGTTGTTTGCCCTAGCTGCCTCTGATAACCGGTCAAACGCGGGAGAGGGTACCTCGACGGCCGAGTCGTAATACTTGGCATACCATTGTCGGCCTGCGAGTGTTCAGTTTCCATGTCCTGATCGGTCACGGACATCTCAGGCACACCTCGCGGTTCTCGTGCGCCAATTGTTGCATCGAAGGCATATCTCCAAGGATACGCAGACAGAAATCCTTCCCTACAAGCACACACACACGCGAGCGCGCCACACATTATCAGACTGATTCTCTTGCATGAGTTCTCTAAAGTGTACGGTGTACTTACGGGAATACCACGAGATCCGCGCCGGCGTCTGCAGCTTCCGCCGTAAGCTTACTCAGCTTTTGCAGGCTTTTCTCCAAGTCAAAGGAGACTGGCGCAGCCTGGACGGCTGCAACTTTGACAATGGGGAGGGTGGATGCCATCGTCCTTCACGCGCAAGGTCAGAGCTTGAGTAGAATTGTCTTAGTGGGCAGTCAAGGCGTATACTCTTGCGGCTTTTTCAAGTTCTCCCCCGTACGGAGCCGTCTTTTCGAGTCATTGATCAACAGCTTAATGAGTCCAGCTGCAGCTGTATGCCTACGGGATCGGCTTACAATCGTTCGAGATCGGCGGAATGAGCGCGGCATGCGCCGAGAAGTCCACGTCGCTGATACCATGCGGTAAGGAACATCGGGGGATGCTTCTCAAATCCCGGAGGCGACTTCAAACGCCGGCGAATGACGGAAAACCAGGCGGGCGTTATCTCGTCTTCTTCTAATTTTCGTATGACGATAGGGGAATGCTGGACGTGTAGACGGAGATGCAGCAGATGGCACAAACGACCAAGACGCGAGATATGCTGCCGAGTAGTCGGAAAATGTGTTTTACGAGCCTCGGATGGCCAAAGATATCTAATCCACGATGTTTAGCAGAAAGCGTAAAAAAATTGAACAACATTTGTTTGGCTCTACCGTTCATGGCCTCTTTTTCTTTTTCTTTTTCTTTTTTTCTTTACTTTTCCTAAATAGCCGACATTTGGTATCCTAGTCTCTAAATCTGAAGCTCGGGCGTTACAGAACAAGCGCTTGATCGTGTCTTAACATGGCTGTCTGTTAGTCATATCTCCCGTTCGGGTACCATCTTACTAGAACCTGTTCTTACTGGTGGCTAGTGCTTCATACAAATCCCAACCCTGACAATATATACGCTCAACTCATCCAAAACCAACGATTCGCTCACCTCCGAAAGTTCCAGCTGGAGTCGGGCGAAGTGCTCTCCGACTGCCCCGTGGCGTACAAAACGTGGGGGAGGCTCAATGACCGAGGCGACAACGTCCTGGTCATTTGTCACGCCCTGACGGGGAGCAGCGACGTCAGCGACTGGTGGAGTCCCCTTCTCGGGCCCGGCAAGGCCTTCGACCCCCGACACTTTTTTATTTTCTGCGGCAACGTTTTTGGGTCGCCGTACGGAAGCGCGTCGCCGTTGACCATCAACCCGGACACCGGTCGACGCTATGCCAGCGAGTTCCCCCAGACGACGGTCAGAGACGATGTGAGGGCTCACAAACTCGTGCTCGACGCCCTCGGTGTGACGTCTGTCGCCGCCGTCATCGGCGGATCCATGGGCGGCATGACGACTCTGGAATGGCCGCTGTGTACGCCCCGAGGCTTTGTCAAAAACATCATCCCCATCGCCACGGCCGCTGACCACTCCGCCTGGGGGATATCATGGGCCGAAACCCAACGGCAGTGTATCTACTCGGACCCCAAGTTCAGTGACGGATACTACGAGCCAAGTCCTGAGGGCCAGCCCTCCGCCGGGCTAGCTGCGGCTCGCATGATCGCCATGCTGACCTATCGTTCTTGCACGAGCTTCGACAGCCGCTTCGGACGGAGGCCCGCTCGCCGCTCTCCCAAGCCCGTGGAACCGCCTCTGGACCTTCCGAGGACGGACGTCCCAGCGACGGACCAACGAAACGACGACAGGGTGCGAGGCGCAAAGAAGCCACATAGTCCGTCGTTTTCCGCCCAGGGCTACCTGCACTACCAGGGCGAGAAGTTTATCAAACGCTTCGACGCCAACTGCTATTTGCACATCACCAACAAAATGGACAGCCACGATGTCACGTACGGCCGGACAACAGCCCTCGGGGATGACGCCGTGGCCGAGGTGTTTTCACAAATGCCCCCCGGAGCGCTTGTCATCGGCGTCGAGACAGACGCTCTGTTCCTGCCGGAGCAGCAGGAGCGGCTTGCAGCGCATTTGCCGGACGCTTCGCTGGCCGTGCTTAAGTCTTCGGATGGCCACGACGGGTTTTTGCTCGAGTTCCAGCAGCTTGACTGGCTGATCCAGGCGAAGCTGAGAACCTGGTTACCAGGGCTTTACACGGAGAAATGGGAAATGGAGCCAGAACAGTGCCTGCCGCATGGGGTGGCGGTAGCGGGGGGCCAGAGTCTGACAGGAGAGGTTGAGAGTTGGTAGTAGACACAAAGGAGCGTACACATGCTTGACGATTCGTTTCCATCACCCCAAACTACGAGTTTTCAGTTGACCCAACAATGTTACGGCAAGTGTCTCCTTACCGGAAGAAGCATCTAGTATTTGCAGTAGGACATTCACCTCACGCAACTGATTAGTTAAACTCTCACCCGGCACTTCTTCAACTCGCTAGTTCATTGGCTGTAATGAAGTCAATAAGCGCCGAATAACCATACATCTGTAGTACAGCCTGTCCTTGCAGCCTTTCGACTCCTACCCTAATTACTGCTGGCCGTCTCTAATCCAGTACATAGACGTAGAACAGGCACTTGGACTTCTCCAACACGATGTCTCAGTAGGCGCCTTATTCAATGTCGGGACGAAGCATAGCTGACCGAGAGTAGGGGACGCCAGTCCGTTTATAGAAGAGCGCCAAACTACCGAAACTGGATATATAGTGTAGACCCGAGAGAGCCGTCAGAGGTGCACTGGCACAGGGATGTCATCTTGCACGGACATGGCGGCCACGCTATACCACTCCACCACGATCTTCATAAAACGAACTCCCCACAGCCGCTACGCTCTTCAAGACCCGTAAAGTCCCTGTTTAGGGGGCCGTTGACATCCCGAGGGCGAATGACTGTTGGTTCATGCGCAGTCGCCGAGCGGAGGGTCCGCCGCCGTTCGCCAGATGGGCGCTCTGCGCTGGAGCTTTTTCAAACCCCGAGGCCCGGGAACCCGGGATTTGGCCCACGACAACACACCCCATTCACCGACGGATCCCAAATCTCCCCAATAGAACCCGAAAAAAGCCATCGTCCATGACAGTTCCCGACTAATAGAGTCCCTGGACATACCCGGGAATGCTGCGTGTATTCTGCTTCCGCAATGGACTCTGACCGAGCGAGGAGAGCGCGCGCACCCGGCGGCGGTCACTGACATTTTCGAAAACCCGCTCGGGAGGGCATGACATACCCGTCAGTTGCCGTAGCTCCTCCCTATGCTCGAAGCTCTATTCTCGAAAAACAACCCTCCCGCCGGCTAATTAGATCAGAAGACTGAGACGAGTGCAATACGTGGTGTCTGGCAGCTCAGATATATGCCAGAAGCCCATCCAACAATACTCGCAACGAAAGGAAAGGCCCACCACGAGGGGGGGGGGGAAAACACNCCGCCCGCCATGGACGTCGACAGAGAAAACAGGCCATGGCTTGTCCAGAAGTACGGTGGCACCAGCCTGGGCAAGCTGCTCGACACCATCTGCGGCAAAATCATCCCATCGTATCTCCGCCAGAACAACCTGGTCGTCGTCTGCTCGGCCCTCTCCGGTTCCACCAAGGCGAGCGGAACCACCAGTCTCCTGCTCGAGTGCGTATCCCACGCCGAGAGCGGACTCGCTGCCCAGGCGCAGCTCAACAAGACCATCGACGGCATCAGGGACAGCCACGTCCGGCTGCTCGAGAAACACCTCGTCAACTCCAACGGCACGAGGAGCGACCTCTGCAGCGACATCTTCGACACCACCAAGACCACCATCGTCAAGGAGTGCGAGAGCGTGAGGGGGTTCCTGCTCGCGGCGCAGATCATCGGGGAGCTGTCGCCCAGGGCGAGGGACCGCGTCGTCTCGCTCGGCGAGAAGCTCGCCTGCAGGATCATGGCGGCTTTCCTCAGCAGCAGGAACGTGCCCGCCGAGCCGGTGATCCTCGAGGACGTAGTCGAGTCGGTGTTCGGCAGCAGCGTGTTCGACCAGAAGACTGCGCTCGACAACCTCGGGCCGAGGTTCTACCACCTCCTCGCAGACGAGATCGCCAAGAGGATACGGGAATGCGGCGACCAGGTCCCCGTCGTCGCGGGTTTCTTCGGCATCATGCCGGACTCGCTGCTGAAGAATGTCGGCCGGGGCTACTCAGATCTCTGCGCCGCGATGTGCGCCCTGGGGACCAAGGCGGTGGAGCTACAGATCTGGAAAGAGGTAGATGGCATCTTCACGGCAGATCCGAGGAAGGTGCCGTCGGCTAGGCTATTGCCGACGGTGACGGCCGAGGAGGCGACAGAGTTGACGTACTACGGCAGCGAGGTAATCCACCCCCTGACGATGGATCAGATCCGCTGCGCCAACGTTCCGCTGCGGCTGAAGAACGTCTTCAACCCGACGGGGTCGGGAACAATCATCTACCCTTCCCGGGCGCCTTCGCCTCCTCCCACGCCGACGACGCCAACCGACGAGAAAGCCGATGTCAAGGTCCCGCTTCCTACCATAAACTTCATGCTGGGGAACGGGTACCACGGGGAGAAGCAGGAAAGACGGAGGCCCACGGCCGTCACCGTCAAGGACAACATCCTCCTCGTCAACGTCGCGTGCAACAGAAACACGAAATCCCAGGGGTTTCTGTCGGGCGTCTTCGACCGGCTCGAGGAGGCTGGGATCAAAGCGGATCTCGTCGCGACCAGCGAGCGCAACGTGAGCCTCGCGTTCCAGCACGCCGAGGAAGGTTCGTGTCAGCATCAAAGGTTAAGAGTTGAACTGGAGAAGTTTGGAAAGGTATGTGATCCCCAGGCTCGATGTCTTGCAGAGATTTCGCACTGACGCGCAGCCTCCCGGGCGCAACAGGTGGTTGTAACAGAAAACATGTCCATCGTGACTGTAGTGGGGCACAAGATGCGCAACATGGTCGGCATCTCCGCCGAGATCCTGTCCGCGCTGGCGTCGGCCAAGATCAACATTTTCCTCGTGAGCCAGGGGGCCAGCGAGATCAACGTATCGTACGTGTTGTCCGCACTCACTACCTTGTCCCAGGTAACTCGGATTGTTCGCTAACCGGCTCGCCCCGCAGACTGGTCGTTCGAGCAGAAGACGCCGTGCTGGCGATGAACATGATCCATGGCAAGGTGCTCAAGATCCCCACACACTGGGAGCAGGAGAACAACTTCATCAAAGGTGCGCAGGTCGACGAACGTCGTGAACCCTTGGGCCACTGGCGGCAGCGGCGGCGGCAGCAGCAGCAGCTTACACCTCCCAGGACCATGGCTGTACTGAGACGCCGGCCTGGGCGTACGGACAGCGTTGCGTCTGGGTCTACGGAAGCCGCGTTGTATATTAACGCCGTGCAGCGATGGCTCAAGCGAAGGAGAAACGGATGACGGCGGCGATTCTGGCATAGAATTGATGATGAGCGTATACCCCTCGGGTAATTAACAGGACAGCAATTGGAGGATACGCTATTCCGGTGGTTGGATTATCATTCACATTGAATTTCGCAGTGGTTCGGGAACGAGGAATAAAGAATACCATGAAGAGTAGCAGTGAAGAGTGGAGGCATATAATTTTACGTTTTGCTTCGTCTAAAGACAAACATCACCGTGTAACCCAATGATTCGCGTGTGTGATGGAATTGTGTTGAATTGTTGTTCAATTGCAGGTCGATCATTCGTCAGTCTTTGAGCCACGCAAGGGATCCGGGGAAGCAGGGGTGAGCCAACCGGGTTTGCAGGATCTAGACGCCCAGGGTCACAGACTTATAACGCAGGGGACTGAACTTCGAAGAACATTACAACCGAGGCTCATCAGCCCAGTAGCCCATTTCAACATAATCTTCCATCAGGTTTTAGGTTTCAGGGTAGTTGTCATTGGGCACATCGACCAGACGCGTATTACTCTGGAGTTTTCGAAGAGACATTGGTCCTTAATAAAGTGAAGCTGAAATCTAGCGCACCCTAACAAGCACAGTATGGCGGTAAGTAAAAGGGGTTTACGATCACAGCAGTGCGAGGTCGCTATTTACGTGGAAGGGCTCTAGACCATACAACGATATTACACAATATGACGTACCAAGGATCTAATAGCATGATGTTAAAAATTCGTTGTAACTAGGACAACAGCGCGAGATGGGATACCGGGACGCTCAGATGATGAAGAACAGCCCCAGAGTAGCCTGGGATGGTATCGAGCCTTCTGCCGAACCAGCAAAGCAAAACCAGCCTCTGCATCACTGTTTTCCGAGTTCGAAAACCACTTCCTGCAGCAAACAGTCACTGTTTCACACTATCTACAGCGTGTCTCTGTGTTCCTTTGAGCTGCACGACAGCCGTGTGATTGTTACTGGAACTGGCTGTTCTATGCGACAACGGTTCCATGGCTGCTGCAGCAACGCCACGAGGGCTGGAAGACGGCATTTCAGCGTGTCTGCAGGGATTCTATTGCTAACATGCAGACTTTGCCAGCTCAGCCCGCTTCAGCCTGCCCCTGTTGTCAGTGACCTGGTCTCCCGAGCCTCATCAGTGTTCAATAGGAAGGGTTTAGCTAAGGTGAGCAAGATCGCTGAAGTAACTACTGTCCCATTTTCTGTCGGAATGTGTAAATAGGTAGTCTGTAAGATCTATTGACACAAATAGCACTTATCTCCAGCTTTGGACCTGCCTTCTCAACCCGAGCAACCTATAACTACGACACATTCAAGCCTCGTCATGGCCGCCCTCGACATCATCGCCAGCAACTTCCGCAACGGAATCGAAAGCTCCCCGAATACAGCTGCACCGGACCTGTAGCAACCTGTTTAATAGAATGAAGCCCTTCAGTTTTCCTCAAGGAAAGAACCGCAAGACTGGGCAGGATCCTACCAGCGATTCATGCGATGCGTTGTTTCTCGTCTCCCTCATCATGTTGTGTATCATGAAACTTCCTCACAGCTCTGATCAGACGCGCTCGTCTCCGCAATGCTGGTTTTCGTGAGTCAAGGATGCCCACCTCGTCAGGTTAGTCAGATCCCGGCCGGTGAGAAGCCAGGCCTGAAGAGTCTGACCCGACTCAGGAGAGTCGTAACTTGGCCCGTGACATGGCTAACAATATCAAGCTCAGCCATGTCGCCCGCCGGGTATACTTGAAGTCTGCTCCTGCTACTCAACAGCGTCACCGCTGATGCTCGCTCTGCATCTGCTCCGGTCAACCATGCGGGGGCGGATGCAGGTGGCCGTTCACGATCAACACGTTCTATCAACAATGCGTGTTGATACGTGAGCATGCTGTTACTGGAGGGCCGGGAAAAGGCGCTTGGCGAACAGCGATGCCGATAAGAAAAGCCTGAAGTCTCTCTGTGCCTAGACGATCGCCATAGTGAGTGGGGGGGATGCATCTCGGGCAGTAGGAAAGGAGAATGACCGGTAAATCAGAGCGAACGGCAGGACCGACTCTGGTTGCAGGTTGTCAAAGACCAGATGCGGAATCTCTGGTGGCAGCCTAAAGGTTGACTTCCGCCCGATGGCACGCTTCCAGCTCGCAATCAGTTTACATGTAGGTCAGAAAACGCTCATGATGCATAAAAAGCCGAGTCGGTAAGTATTTGAGCAAGGAGGCATGATTACGTCAAAACATTGTTAACAAGAGAACGGATGTTTGGGAGGGAGTTTGAGATGTCATCCGAGGCTCGGTAGTCCATGGTATTCAAGATCTGCTAGGGTAGGTAGAGTGCTCGTGTTTGGCACCCTTTTAGGTCTGATTGAGGAGCCACCGCTACATTTGCTACGAGAAGTGTTTTCCTTTTAATCGTTTACAGAGGTTCCTGTGGCACTACTCGGGTCCTTGAACGTCTGTAAACATGACTTGGAGGTCTTACCAAAATCAACTTCGGTTCGCGTCGCCCCGAACCGTCTCGCAAGTCCTATTTGAATAATTTTCAAGTTATTAAAAGGCATCACTTGCCTCCTTCTAGGCCGCGAGGTGGTAATGTGTTTCCTAAGGTCGGAAAGCTGCATAATGGAAGCAATCACATCCCGCCGCAGCCCGTGACACATCACGAAGCCGCTCGAACTAAACACGGAACTTTTATCTGTGGCTTGTGCGCTATGGCCTGTAACCAATATACTCCTAGGACCTTGGTTACAAGAAATACATCCTTCTTACGAAAGCCGGGCTAAATCGCTCACGTCAAATAAACTAAAAAGATTACAAATGCTACAAACCGTTTGTAATTTTCCTTCTTCCTATTTCCTTACACACTCAAAACTTGATTCCAACCTTGGGTATTTTCAGTTCGGCAAGACAAGAAAACCGAAAACGGATGTACAGCCTTTGAGAGTGCCACATCAGCGTGGTGGAAGAATAGACGTGTTTTATAGGTTCACCAGATAGTCTCGCAATTACAGGGTTACAGGAGAAAAGCTAGCAGTATGAACTGGCTCTTAGGCTTATTGCATTTTCGAAGGAACGCAGTTCGATCTTGAAAGGGCAAGTTGTCAGCTAGAGTTGAGAATTTGTTGCGACATCAACCAAAGCAGTCTAGAGGTTCGAGCCCGGGACAAAGAAAGCATGGGGCGCTTTTATTGTTGCATCCAACTCGGGGGTCTTTTTTATGCAGGCAACATGCTGCCGTCACATGAGAAGAAATCTTTCGCTTTTTGACGCAGTATAAGAAACAAAGCTTTAAGAGTTGCCCTTGTGGTCCCATACTCCTCCTTGGGTGTAGATACACACATACTTACTCACAACTATTATGATAGAAACAGCTTGATGTCGAAGTTGGACTGAGTGATCACCAAGCCAGCCTCTGCAATTGGTACCAACGAGAATAAAGCTATGAGTCGTCGAAAGTAAAGCCTTGAGCTGTCTCTGCCTACAAACAGTCGCTTCGACGCCTTGGTTCAAGGCCAGCTGTAAGAAACAACAGAAAACTGTTCGGCCACCTTAAAAGCGAGCCGTAACTACGCTGCGCATGGCCGAGAGGCTACCAAATCCGCCAAGAGTATTTGATTGCGGCAACGCGCAACCACGTCATAAACAAATTACCAGCGCCTCGTCTTTAGCCCCGCGGGAAAGGGAGTAGCGGGTGGGGGCGATATATCTATCTGCGTCCCGCTAGCGCTGACTAGACAAGCAAGCTTGATTTCCGCAATGGTAGCTAGGTGGTGGCTGGGCGGTTTACGACCCGTTCCAGAACGCTTTTGGCCGACGGGTCGCCAGAATGGTGATATCGTCGACTTATTAGGGTGTCTCAGGTTTCCCCTTGGCGGAAATAGAGTTCGCCGTTGCTTAATTAATTGCGGAGCGATATTGGGAACGACAGGAAAATCTGGTTCCCGCACCCAACTGAGCCTCGGCCCCGAAGCGAAAGGGGGAGCAACAAACGCGACTCAAGGTTTTTCACGTAACGCAGCCCAACGCTACCATCCCGCTACTGGTCCAGGTCGAAGAAACGTTTCAACTCAGTCCTCGAATTGGCCCCCCCCTGGTTCTGCAGCCGGAGAAGAGTAAAACAACATGTCCCGCATACGGTTGTGTCTGAGCCGAGTTTGATGATTTGCCGTCATGGAGTTGCGTATGGAACACATCACGGTGAGTGTTTACAATTACCTATTGGGCCGACTTGTTGAAGCACTCAGTTTTGAGTTGTAATCAATCCCTGAAAAGTAAAGTTCTCCGGGAAGCACAACCCTAACGGGAAGCGGGCACCATATTGGGCGAGCAATGATCTACGATGATACTATCTAATATATTGCGTGAACTTGTGCAGTGTTGCTGTCCGTCTTGGTATTATATCCCCTTAATATCAGGGCAACCGGCTGTCAGCACCTTCACCAATTTCCCACGTGGTGTAGGGAGTTTGTCTCCAGTCCTTACCGGGCAGTCCGGTGCAAGAATTGACGTTCTCATGCTGCAGACTGTCCAACACGACTCGTGCGCTCATCTCTCGAGCAAAACAAGATGACGAATGTCCGCAATCAGGCCCATGCGTGCGACCCCTTGCTCGATGGAGACAGTGGTTCCGAAACTGAATCAGCCGAAAGTTTTTCGAGATATTGACGGGGAATAGCCCTGCCGAGCATCCAGCGAGCACCTGAAGAGTCTACCCAACGGCGCGGTTCTAACCGACGACGCGAGGGGAGCTCAGGGCGCCAAGGACGCATGACAAGTAAACCCTATTCAATCCCAGACAGGAGCAGAAAGTTTCTGGATAGTAGGGGGCCGCGGGCGGGCGCGAACGCGAGACAACCGAAAACGCACCCATTGGGATGCCGGAAGTACACAGCAGCGGATTTCAGATCAGACGATGATGTGCCGGGCAACTTTGGGGGGATGGATACATAATGTCATGATTGCCCTCCGTCCGAAGCTTGTCGCGCTCGGATTTTTCTGAACTTTTGTAGATCGTCTTTTTTCGTTCACTTCACATTCTTTTCTTGTTCGTCTCATCTGGACATTCTCCATTTGCCCAAACCACCACACTCTTTTTTATTCCAAAACACGAATTCCCGCTCGTAGCCGGTCTAGGAACAATGTTCACTTCTACTCTCTTTCTATCACTCGTTGCCGCCGCTGCGGCCGCCTGCAACGGCAAGCCCAACGACACCGACTCCAGCTCTGGCGTCAAGGGGCAGTGCGCTCTCCAGTTCGATGGACGTATTCCCAAGGCCTTCACCGCCGCCGACTTTGACGGAAAGTCTAGCCCCTTCAACACCGCCAACGTCTTCGGCAAGGGTCTGAAGTTCAGCGATCTGATCAAACTTCCCGGCGGTCAGTCCCTGGTACGTACAATTCCCGTCGGCACTCGAGTGCCGGATCCAGGTGGGGCGATGAATGAAACTAATCGTCGCTTCCCAGTTCGACGTCAACTCCACCCAGCCCCTGGAGGTCACCATCAACGACAAGTCCATCTTCGCCCCTAGTGAGACCAACGTTCAGGTTGGTTTCCGCCGCGCCGAGCTCCTGCCCCTCAGCAACGACGGCCAGGATGCTTCGACCGACGGTATCAAGACTCTGCACTTCAGCTTGAAGAAGGACCCCCAGCGTCCCCTGAACCTGTCCCACGAGTACCAGCTCGTCTTCCTCGAGAGCGCCGACTTCAGCACCAACCAGGTCGTTCTCAAGACCGGTACCATCCTTGGCCAGAACACCGCCGACCCCGACACCCTTCAGCTTTTCGGCAACGTCAACTCCAGCCCCGTCCCCGAGCTCTTCAAGACCAAGTTCACCGAGGGTGTCTTCCACAACTTCGCCATCAAGCTTGACTTCACCAAGAAGTACGTAGATTCGAGATGTTTGGTGGTACGTGCTTATTTGCTGACTATCTTTCCAGCACCACCGAGGTCTTCTACTCCCAGGGCAACTCCGCTCTCAAGTCCCAGGGCGCCCCTGTCTCCAACAACATTGCCGGCAAGGGCCAGTACCACTTCGGCATGCTCAAGAAGCCCGTCAATGGCGGTTCGGACATTACTAAGAGCGGCGACCAGCCCTCTGGCATCAACGAGGGTATCATCTACGGTGGCATTTTCCAGGAGGACAGCTCTTCCGGCTGCATCTCCCTCTCCCCCTAGATCATCCGCAACTGTGGGATGGGTTGAGAGCTATTTCTCTTTGGCACTGATTGTTCGGTCTTCGAGACCTTGACTTCTTGACGACCTATATGTTCTTTATTGAAGAGAGATGTTTCTGCATAATCGCTACTAAAACTTTCGCTCGTGAAATCTGTGACGATGTGAATCAGTTGACCTGTGAGAAATTGACCTGAATCTTTTTCTCATCTCGCTGTTCGGCATCTAGAGGCGTCTGTTCTACTTTATACTACGCGCTTTGCAGGTCAAATTATTTCACAAAGAAGACAGATGTTGCGACATAAAATACCCAAAGGAGCAATAAGCGCCCGAACTTGCAGTCTACGAGTTTACCAACATCGTACGCGGTATCAAATTTGCGACGCAATGCTGTCCGGCTGTACATACATGTGTAAAACCGACTGAATGTCACAGTTGTTCCACTCGCCCGCGCTTTCGAGCGTCTCCGGGTCCGCCCTCCCGAAATTTGTCCAATGACTGCGGTATCGATCCGATTGCCCCTACCCTTGGTTGTGAGTGAGTGCATTAGCATCTGTCATGATGTGACATGGATTGGATGTTTTACGACGCCCACACCAGAATTCTACATCACCCAGGTTAAGGGTTGGCTCGTGCTTGATGTACAGCTTGATCTGGACGAATGTGTCTCAACCCTAGCATCCGGAGATAAGCGTCATTAGAAACACGTGCGAAACTCAGGCTCGCTAACCAGTCAAAAACGTGACCAGCTTAAGAAGCTCAAGGAAAGTGGCGTATTATCTCATCGCCAGAGCCGAGACGAGCATGCCTTAGGACATGGGCGCTGAATTAGATGGAGCGATTCGAGCTGCTGCGTGGCAGTAACCGGTTAATGTAGAAGAGGTGAAATTTGCGCTGGCCAGATGAAATCGCAACGGCCAATGTGACGTGTACGTGCGCATTCAGGTATGGACGACATGTTTTGGGCTTCAGACTTAACCGGATGGACATTTCCCGCAAGATGAGACAGCCAAGCTCGTTCGATTCAGCCGAGTCAGAGATTCTCCCAACCGTCCGGACTCCGATGTCGTTTTTCGAATGTTCTATAGTGGAGAAAGGAGAAAGTTTACCAGGAGACCGAGGCATCCTGTAGCTGGATTCACTCAAGACCGTGGTGTCGTTTACCTTGAGAAGAAGGACCCAACAAAGTATGTCTCGAAGCCGGGACCAGCGAACGCCTAGTGCCCTGAAGTAAAAAGCACTATGCAGGTACGCCCGTCAAGCATTTTTGTTCACGCCTTATATCTTAACACGGTGCGTATGATGCCACCAAGGACGCTATCACGAACTTGGTGACAGATGAGATAGAGTTTGCACCTGCCCCGTTCCATGACCTTAGCAGATGAACATATTTGGATAACGAAGCTGAGAGCAATGCGGTACTAGTACTGCAAGCTACGGAACTGAAATAAACGAACGAACCCGTACCGTCTGAGGTCTTTATAAGCGGAATCATAGGTGACGATGTCTGCGGTGCCGGGCAACGGCCATCACCTTAAATTTCGTTCTAATTGGTCGTCATGCTTCCTATTCCCAGATACAAAGCATCAAATTTGAGCAAACCTAGGGGCATGTTACACCTCCTGGAACGAAGGTAGACATTGTGGGAGTATTACGATGCACTTGTTACACACAGCCACACAAAACGATACTTGGCCGCTCGTACCAAATGAACTCATCATACTCCATAGTTGCGACACTATGAAATGCTGTCATGCCAGTGGTGCTTGCATGGCATATTTCTAATAAAAAAAACCGTCTTCAGGATTTGCAATACCTCGGATTGCCTGTGCATTCAGTTCGTTTGGATGTTAAAGGATACGTGGATGTCCCCGCATGCTCGATCGATTGGAAGTATCGTCAAAGTTCAAATAGTCTCTTCAAGTCTGTGAATCACTGATTTGACCTATTAAATTATCTCGGGAAGCACTTTTTCATATCTAGGTTGATGTTGTTCTTCAGGCTGCTGTGCTGGCATTCGTGCTATCGATGGTTGCAGTTTTAACAGCTACTACTCATCAAATACTCGTTTATAATTGTTGTTTTCCGAACTCCCGATGCCATTATGGCTCAAAGGCAACAAATGTTGTTCTCAAAATGCAAGTCTATCTGGGATTGATCATTTCCAGGCACAACTGGGCGGTAGGGGGTGCCCCTTGTGATCACGACCTGCCGATCCGCGATGACGACGCTGCCAACGGCTTGTTCCCGTTCGATATTTCCGTTCATTGACGATGGGAGATAACAGACCTTGTTCATCTTTCCGCCTTCCTCACTCTCTTTTCGAAGAAGCGAAAAAAATGATTACAATACGATGATTGGGACAATTTCAGAACTACTAGGCGGGATAGCACTGATTGAGTCGTGCATGTATTGGAGAGAAACGGCTTGATGACTGGATTCCAACACGGACTGAACTATATAATACTCCTGGTTATCAGAAAAGGCGATCTAGATAAAACCCCGCCTCAGAGCCGCAATTGCATTTTTGCATCCACGTAAACGCCGCTATCGAATCAATCCATTGGTACAAATACATAAAAAGATCTGCTATCACGTCATGCAGCAACACGAAGCGGTCTTCTGAGGAACGGAGGACTTCTAGCGGAGATTTAGTCTACAGGTAGCCTAGGTTCTTCGTGCCACATAAGTAACGTGATCATCTTCAGACCGCTGGGCATAGTTTTCCGTACTCTGTAACGACCAAAGACACTTACTTAACCTTGCATTGACTAGCCGATATCCAAAGTTACCGACTCGCCATGGCGGCAGCTCAGTCAGGACTGGCTCCTACAAGCCTCCCTTTAGCAGCATCATTGGACGTTTCTGGACCGCAAAATGATGTCTCACAGATTCTTGAGCCTTTTGACGAGCCGGGTCAGCAGGATACAGCCAGTTTCAGACTGGCTTGGTCGGCGGCTTTCCCACTCGCACTCAAAATCACCAAGTCTCGTGGTCTTGCAGAGAGCATTGAGATTGTGGCGCAACTCGCCAGGTCTGGGGAGTGGAAGCGTTTAGCCAAGCAATACGGCGGAGCAATTCTGATCCGTGGGCTCCCCATTGAAACGCCGGACAATTACAGTAGAGTTGCTCATGCTTCTGGCTTCCGGCCACATATTGAGGTTGGAAGACCGTCTTTGCGGACTGTTCTGGCCCCTAATGTCAAGACTGCCAACGAGGGGTATATCCTCGCTTCGTCTGTGCCATACAACCTGAACTGACACGCATTATACAGACCACCAGAGCTGCCTATCTGGCCGCATAGCGAGTATGGGTGGTCAACTATTAACCCAGCTTAGTTGACGTTCAGTGCACTTCAGCTTCCCTAGTCTGGTAAGCTTCATACGGCCTTCATTCACAGAAATACAAAGATGAAGACTCACGATACACAGGAGGTGCGACCCCAATCACCTCCGTCATTCATGTTGCGCACGAACTTTCGCGTTTGAAACCCAAGTTCTTCTCCGAGTTGCTGAATAAGGGCGTCAAATATGTGTATCGCTATACCCCAAACTCTCTCGTTTCCAACACTGGGACAAGCGTTCGCGGGGCTTACGCACAGAAAGTTACCGATGAGGATGACGAGGGCACAGCCCGGAAGAAAATCGAGGCTGAAGTACGGCGCCACAGCGAGCGGTTTGAATGGCATGATGATAGCAGCATCAGTGTTACACACATTGTTCCCAGTGAGTGGGTACCTTTCGCCATCCAAGTTGACACGACGGCCTGATATATACCGAAGCCATCCGAGTCCACTATCCTACAGGAGCAACTGTATTCTTCGGCAACGTCACTTCCGCGTGGGGTCGCAGCAGGCACCATGGTGCGACGAAGCCTCCTTTCCAAGGTGATGATGGTTCATACCACCCACCACCAACGTATGGCGACGGCACGCCGATTGACGTTGAGGACTTGGACCTGCTACTAGAACTCGCGGAAGGCGGTGCGGTTGACGTTGAGTGGGAGAAGGGAGATCTGGTGCTTCTTCATGTGAGTGTTTCCCTGGGCAGAAGTCTCTCGGTCCGAGTGAATTGCGCTAGTGTGCTGTGGCTGATACGAAAGGCGTCCACAGAACTATGCCGTGATGCATTCCCGCAGGCAATGGAAGGGGGCCCGCCAAGTCCTCGCAGCTCTCTGGGGTGACGACGGGAGGATCACAGACTTTAGAGAAGGCTTGGAATTGTTGAAGAGCAGTCCGAGAGTGCCGAGGACAGCCTCGGACGAGACTGAAGCGTAGGGCTCTTCGGCCGAATAGGATTTAGCCTTGCCACCTCCACCTTTCATTAACGCGCATTCAGCGATCATCACTATCTTGTGCCTAGGCGAGCTAGCTGTAGTTAGATTAGCCGTAAAGGGACCAAGTGAGCCAGAGCCACCTTTTCTGTGCAGTTGGCGGTCTATCAGACTGGATGTCGCACAGATATTATTGGAAAGGTCGGATAGACCGAAAGGCAGGGTTTCCCCCCGTGCTGAGTTGGAAACACGGTACAGACTACTACGCCAGGTCAGATTTGTGACAGACATTTGCTGGTTTGTTGGCACGCTGGCAGCGTCTTTGTGTATCCCAATCACAGATCATCTGACAACCTCTCTTTTGTCCCCGAAATCTCGAACAGCCCAAACCAGCCACACTGAGAATCAAACATGACTTCGAACCCGTTGTAGAACATCCTGCCCGTGTTGATATGGGGCCCTACCTCCCGGCTGAAATCCTTCTCCATGACGTACCCCGACGGCACCATGCTCTCGGGGTCCGGGCTGCCGGTCGCACCTGGAGCAACAACCCTGTAAGTTGCAATAGGACCGTTCTCATCGGGCACCTCGACCTCCACTACCGTTCCTTCGGCCAAGACAGGTGGGTTATGACGGATAACCCGGGAGGGTACAGTCTCAGCGTGTAACCTGACGTCTTTGTATACCGCCACGTAGGAATGCGGGATGCCCGTGTCGAAGAGCGCGAAGCCGTGGTTCCAGGGAGAGTCGTTGATGCGGATCGACATGTTGACCATTTTCCAGTCGTTGTGCGCCGAACCAGGCCTCAGATCGAGCTTTGTCTTGCGGAAGCGTTCGGTGTTTTCGCTTGTAAGGCCAACTCTGACCCCACGTTTGGTTATGATGTACCCTTGATGGATGTCGTCCGCCCGTTTCCCTCCAATACTGGCCACGTTGATGAACGGCACTTTGTCGGGCAGCGCATCAGGCTGCTCACTGCTCCCCCGTCCGAAACCAACACCAACGTAGTGTATGTCTTTTGGCCAGTGTGTGATGTTGTGCTTTTGCCTCTCGGTGCAGAATCCTTGCTTCTTCCAAGCGGGGCATATGCTTTCTTCGGTGACCGCCATAATTGGGACGCTTGTTACAACCTCCTGGCGTTTCCCACATTCGTCCTCGTCTGTGTGGAATGTGATGTTGGCGTCAAGCCAGTAGCCCTGCCACAGCCTTCCGCTAGAGGAGAGGAATTCATTTCCGGGGCGACTTCTGTCAAAGTCGGAGGTTTCTGAGAGGCCCAGCGAGCTTGCACTGATCATGATGCCGGTGGAGCCGGTGTCTATGCCGGCCGAGGGGATACATATGGGTTTAGACCATCTTGTTTCAACTGATAGCTCCATGAGAGGCGCACTGGCCATGATGGGGAAGCTGTTAAGAAAAGGGATGAAACCATGGTTGAGTGCGTTAGGCTTTGGGTACGTCGGAGGCTTTAAAGCAGGGCATGTTGGCCCCGAAAAAGTAACTTGAAGTTGCAAAGGAGCGAAGACGGCTAAGGAGATGGAACGGAACATTCTGAAGTATTATTTAGAGGCAACTACCACAGTGAAAAGCTTGAATGCGCTTATCAAGAGCAGATCTGGGCTTTGGAGCTTCTTAAATAGTTTCCAACTGCTCTTCGGCATCGAACGCTTTGCTCGGCTTTTTTATGTGGTCGACCGGATTGAGATGCTCAGCTTCTGCTGGCATATCGTGGCACTGAGACATTATCCCAAAAACGTGGCTACTATATCAAACATGGGGCCATGCTGTGCTCCCATTTCTGACGGTTCCAGAAATGGGCCTAGGTATCGCCGGCTGAGGGTTTGTTAGGGCCAGTGCCGAAGCCTGGTCTTCATGTGTCCGCAAACCATCGTATGAGTGCATTCGGACTCAGTACCAACGATAAATCGTAGATGAGAACGGATAATTCTGGTCAATGACATGTGAGTCTTGATGCGTACTCTCATTTCTACAAATGCGACGTTTTTCTCATTTTATAGTACGGTCTGATGCCCAGGTATGTGTTCCACGATGGAACCATAGCCGGCATAACTAACATATGACCTTCCTGGTCATTGGACTATGAACCAGACATGCAAAGCTTGGATATTCTGATGTCTTAAGTAAAACTCAAAGCAATCTCAAGCTGTAAACGTGATCCAAACACCCTGAATAATTACTCCCACATTGTCCGTCGGTTTCGACATGCATGTTGATCTTCATCATCCCTCGTCGACCGATCTGTTCGACATCAGACCGAGTGCTCTGCGACACACGAGCTTTCCTTTAAATAAGTAGCCATGCCGTTCTCGACATGAAACCTATGGATTGCTCAAGTCCAAGCCCTTGCCCACGGTAAGGAAGCGCAAAACCGCGTTGCCGGTTCAGTTACCACGGGCTGCCAGCCACCTACTATTCATGATCCAGGGTTCTTCAATCAGGAATTCATGCCCATTTCTCAACTCTATCCTGACCACCGGTCAGCTTTGTGATTAGATAATTGGGCCGACTGACACTCGATATATGAGGTACCTGAATGTGGATGTTGGTGCGCCCCAATACTAAGGATCCGGAGATTGTGCAACCGAGTAATCTTGACTGTCAGGTGGGATAGCCCAAGTTTGAAACCACCATAATCGCTGGCAGCCGGCTTCAAGACGTTGTCCGTAAAGCTGGTGAACGACTGGAATGTTCCTAGCCTCCAACCTCCTGACATGTTTTAGACCACTCAAGTTGACAGAATCCGATGCACCAACTCATGGATATCGTGGGTGCAGAGACCGATCCGGGCTGCGATACCCACCGCAAGCCACGCCTACCGTCGATGACAATCTGTCAGGTGGACTGTCAGGTCGGAGTATTGGTAGTGTCACCGCGACAACTAGTAAAGGCGGAACGAGGAAACTCGGATTGATCGGGCAAGCTAGGGGCCAAGGAGAGAAAATTCCCGGCGGAATGAGGATGAGGTAGGAAAATTGCTTTGACACGGATCAGATGAATGTCCTGGGTCATCTGTGCGTCAGGGGGCCTCCAGTTCAGTCGAGATAACCACCTGCATATGCAAGACAGGCTTGTTTCCTGCAGATGCACTTGCTGCGTCTTTGCACAAGGCTTAGTAGGAACGGGCAGTGACATACATGGGATAATCAACCACAATTTAACCTTGAGACGACAGGACTGAAGGATATCTGGCCACTATTAGACGAAGTTTGAGAGCCAAGGTGTGCAGTGCCATTGAAACAGCACGTTGGATCATCTCCCCCATTTAACCCTTCCTACATCGAAATCATACTGACCGATTGTCTCATCAACATACGCAAATGAAAACCTTTCGTCGAGTCCGCAACGACAAGTTAGGCACCGCAGCCGCATGGGCCCTTGGCGCCGTTTAGCTCTCTTGTCCTTCAGCCAACAACAAACGCCACTCTCGCGATGTAACCACTAATTGTATCATTAGGGACGCCACGTCTAGCGGATAGCGGCGCTAGTCGGTACCACCTACCCGCCATCCGCAGGATGACCTGATGGAGATGCCTTGGATGACGGGGAAAAGCCCGTAGCTTTGACGGTGGAGCAGAGAGCGCTGAACCTCTTCAAGCCTAGAGGAGGCGAGTGAAGGACAAGGCTCGGACCTTCTCATCACAACTAGTGCATCCCAATATCCGCATGGACCTCACTCTCCTTACTAAACTGAGAGTATGCTGTCTCTAATACCCTCTGCCTCGCATTTCTCCGTCGTTTGAAGGTTCTTGATCCTGGTTGATGCCATTGCTTTCCCACTCTCGTCATTCGCTCATTGTTGGAACTGCCTTCGCTTGGTATCCTATTCCGCTTTCTTCTCTTCATGGTGTATGAGAGCAAAAATTGAGATTCCAAGCGACGGTCTCACACTCTCGTTTACAAGCACTTCCTGGCACGACTGACCGATTAGAATTTCTGTATTACGACACTCATTCCACAGCTGGCTCTGGATGATAATGAACCATGGTTGAACAGGGGACCCATGGGAGGTGGCAGGAGATTGTGGACAAGCTCATCCATCGAGATATCATTGCCGACTTTCTCAACAACCCCGGCGCCGTAATCAGTCAGGTACTGGGGACGCCGTCAACGACAACCCAAGAGAATGCTAAGCCCGAAGGCACGCCGGTAGCGGCTACCACTCAGGCTGCTGCTGCTCCCGCAGCTACGACACAAGCAGCCGCCGCTCCGGCTGCAACGACGACTCAAGCTGCTGCTCAGCAACCCGCAGCTACTCCTGCGAATTCGCCGAAGCAGGATCAACAACCAGCGCCGACAACTGCGGCACCTGCTCCAGCAGCGACGTCGGCGCAGCCGGGTCGTCAGCAATCTTCGGCGCCTGTAGGAGAACAGTCATCAGGGCAGAGCAACGAAACCGCTGATCGTGATATCACAACAAGTCACGCTGCGTCCGTACCATCTATTGCGGCAGGCGCAGTCAACACCGCACCATCCGTGGCAGCATCACAGTCGACCTTGACTTACGGCTCAGGAGGGTCAAGCACGAGCAAGTCTGGAGGTACAAGCCCTACACAAACAGCTTCGCCAGAACCCATCCAGAACCAAACCAACGGCTCAAGCAACCAAGGGGCGTTGGTTGCCACAGGTGCCGTGTGTAAGTGATCACCGATGCTATGGACCAAACACCTCAGGATGCTAAGAAATCTTCTAGTGGGCGTTGTCGTATTGATGGGCCTGTCCTTGTTGATCTTCTGGTGCTATCGTCGTAGAAGAAGAATGACTCTCCGCCGAGTCCATCGTCATGAAGCGATCGAACCTGAGAGCCCCGTCGACGAACAATACAACTCCGACTCATACTTCCGGAACCAAATCAACCAGAATGCCCCTCTGATGACCGAAAATCGAGCGATGCACCCGGATGATGGGTTTATCGTTCAGCACTCTCAACCCGAGCATCAGCAGCGTACGCTCGACCTGTCACATTTGCAAGCTCAAACTGGGCACGAAGATGATTCCGGAACGAATCCCTTTTCAGCTTCACCATTCACTTACGCCCAAGCACAGCAATACATACAATCCCTTGGCGGCACATTTTCACCACCTCCCCGAACAGAAATCTCACAGCCATCTCCGATTCGGATTTTCAGATGGCCAACACGCTCATCCGCCACGCCGTCGTCTGGACCCAGCATGTTTTCAAGCCTTCGCACACCCAAGACTCCATCACGTGCCATGTCTAGGGAATCACGGAGTACTATGTCATCCATGCTGTGGCATGGCCGAAGAGACGTCATAGCCCGAAGGATGACGAACCAAACCTCCGCCTCCCAAAGGAACGGGTTTCTCTCCCAGCCCACGCCTGAGAGCACAATGCCCGAAGGCTTACACACGCCCATCTTGGACTGGTTGCATTGGATCCGCGGCCATCAGGTCGAGCCAGATACGGAGATGAACCACAGGAAGAGCTTCGCCAGCACAACCGATAGTTCCATGTCCGACCCTAGCCTCGCCAGCACGGCCAGCAGTGGTGTTTTCTCGCCGGCACTACTTTCATGGCCCCCAGGTCCCGAATCTACCATGCTGGGTATGGACCCCGAGGGAGTACAATATCTTCCTACGCCTCTGTTCAAGAGGACAAGCAGTAACGTCGACACGATGATGAGCTTTTCTCGCCACCAATTCCAGGCTTTTAATCCACATCAACCAAGATGACGATTTTCTTTGTCTCTGTAATTACACATGGTTTGTCACTCATTGCATTGCTCAGGTGTAATGGTTAGGTAGCATTTTAATCCATACCGATATATAAAATTGAAAAGGTTTTTTTAAAACTTCGTGGCTAGGCATCCTACTGTGTACTGCCTATGAAGCATTCCTTTTTATGTCACTTGCCCATCGATTGTAACCCCTTCTTCAACCTATGCTTTACTGTCCCTAGGTAAAAGCATGCATGCACGGAAGGGGCAGCCCGCTGGTCCACGGACTAGCGACAACTGCGGCGTTGTCCAGTGCTGCGCCACCCGGTGAAGAGATTTTGCTGCCATAACTTCGATTTCAGCAACTGATACTGGTTCGGCACTGAATACTTCCGATGAGCTAGAGGCTCCTCGTAATGAACGCGGCGACCGCAAGTGCTGAGCAACTGGCAGCAAGGCCCAGTCTTACCGCCTAGTCAAGTCTTTTAGAGCGCGAACAATCATGACACTGAACCTATCATCAAGTCCCCCGGTCGTGACAATTGCGGTTGCGTAGCAAAAACTCCATAACTTTGAAATCAAAGAGAGATATGGGCACACTTTGGTTGCAATGTATCAGTGCGCCACGTTGCCAGTTCATGGCTTTATCAGAGTATTGTCGTTTTTACTCATTTGAGGTTCATAGAATCCTAAGATCTTAATACAGAATACAGCGGCTTAAATATTTATTTGTCCAGTAAACTATTTCTCTTTCCGCTTTCTCCATACGGAAGATTCCAAGAGGTGAAAGGTTGTGCAGTATTGCAGGACGCAGACTTGAGCTCCCAGGGGGAGGGGCGGGGAACACTCCAGACTTCTTGTCATTTGTCCCGATTGAACAGTCCTGCTTTTTTCCCTTTACGGCATTTATCAAAAGCTTCGAACATTATGCTGAGCGCGGAAACTTACTTTTATTGGCAAGCCATCGTGTTGCCCCAACCTTGCGCACCGTTGCGGCCAACGTAAGTGATGGTCACGGATTTCTCCGCTCCGGACTACTTATTCCAACAGTTAAGAGCGTTGATGGCGGATGGGTGAGTATCATGCCAGAAGTAGATCTCCATTCCGGTATCCGTGTGTTTGTAACAGCACATCGAACGCGCGGTTATCGATTCCGCACCCTCTCTCATAGCCAGTGGCGGAGAAATGGGAATGCGCATCAGAAGACATATTTGATCTGCAGGGCCAGCGAACGTATAAGAGTTCCCGTCGCTGACAAAGGTAATGTCTGCTCGGTAGACTGGAGCAGCAGCTACTTCCTTGGTGGCAATACTAAGAATAGTAGCTGCAAGTGTAGTGGAGAGGCTGAAGTACATGTTGAAGGAGAGCAGGTAGCACTGTTGAGGAAAAAGGATCAGCAAAAGCAGGCAGAAAGTTGACAGAAAGGTAAGCAAGGTAACAGGCAAAGGCTGTATACATAGATGGTAGTATACTATATTAACTCCCTGACAAAGTGACAAAGGGTCAGGATGAAGGGTACCAAAATACTTGTTACATCACATTTAAACGGGTGTGCCACCTATGGTCACAGTAGACTGTGGCTCAGGTGTTGAAAGAGTCCAGCTGTTCACAAAACAATGACCGGTCACATACATTAGCTGGTTTAAATCGTCAAGTTCCATCCAAAACGGAGAATCCGTGGTTTTAAAAGACTCTCTTAAAGTTGATAGAGAGCCTTGGCGTAAAATAATCGACCGAGTCTTACAAGACTAAAGCTTACGATATTAAGTTTTCAATATGCTTAATACCATTGTGCCTTGAACCTATCAGTCTATTTAGAACCTACTTGTGTTTCTGTTTAAACAAATCTTACAATAGGCCCGCTGGCTCTGTCCTGTTTGGAAGGTAAGGTTGCTACGCCTGGCCGATCAGAATTATCCAAATTTGGACATATATCTGTCACCTACTGTCGGATTCTTACTAAACCATTCCTGACAGAATTAGGCCGAGTACTTTCCAGGTATACAACGATACTATCGGAAACTGTAGTTAAGGGAAGAAACCACATTATTGCCAGAAAATGATAGAAGTCCAGGAGCTACGGCGTGATAAGGCAAACACACATTTAGTTTTTGGAATATCTTCTCGTCCGGTATTGTAAGTAATCGAAAGACACCTCTGCACCTCTTTACCTCAAAACTACCTTATGCACACTGATAATAGTGAGGCGGTGACACCGCTCGGCAAGTAGACCCAGACTGTAACGAATGGTGTTAGCTTCAAGGCGACATCACTGGGGCCTTCAACATGATTACATACCGCGCAAGTAGTGCAGCCCGTAAACCCTTGCCCACCACACTGGCCGTACTTCTGTACCGTACACGACGGAGGGCCCGGGGATGTGCCCCCACCACCTCCGACTGGTGTGATCGGGAGTGCGGTACCAAGAGGTCCCCTGGCAGCATCACATGTCGCCGCACAACCTCCGCCACAACCCGAGCCCGCCGTCTTCGTAGTCCCAATGGATGCAACAGCTGGGCCTGGTACAACATAGCTGGACAGTTTGCCGTGAATATTGACCAAAATGCCCGGGTCGCTTGCCTTATAAGCGCCCGGAAAGCTGACTGTTGACGGCTTCGCTGTGCCGGTCCCACCCTGAACCGAAATCTGGTAGCATGTCATGTATAGTTGCGCGCCACCCGAGGAGCCAGCAGAGTGTAACGCGATGACTTCGGCGCGAAGCAGGTAGTCGCCGTCCGCGAGGTCCTTGCTGATGGGTATGTCCATCTTGCCGCAACACGCGTTGAGGTCTTTGACGCCCCAGTTGTCATCATCCCCTGAAACGGCTCCAGCCTTGGCTGTCCAGCCGTTCTGGAAGATCTTGAACCATGGCGTGGAGCCGTCGGCGGAACCCGCGTTATCGACTTTGCTGAGGTAGACGATGACGGGGCCGTAGTGAGCGCCGCCAATGGCCTCCTGCTTACAGCTTCGGTCACCGTTTTGCTACGTGATGCATTCCGTCAGCGGCGTCATTGCGCTGTCTCTCTTGCAGAACGGTGTCTCGCAAAATACCTGATGCATCTCAACGGTTACGGTACCACCGGCTTTGACGGGGCATTTCGCGTTAAAGCCCCGAGCTCCGCCAACATTGCATCTGACATCGGCACCGGCGACGTTGGTGACAGGGGAGTTGCTCTGGGGGAGCCTTGCACACTGTGATCCGTTTTTGAACATTAGTACAGAATAGATCAGAAGCGGACTTGGTAACTGGGAGACTTATCATGTCGACCCCGTCGACCCAGAGTTGTTGGAAAGTAGCATGACAGGAAACTTCCCGGGCAGCAAGCACTGCGAGCGCAGTGAAGATTGTTGGCTTCATAGTTCCGAGAAAGACGTGCCTTTTGTATGAGCAAAGCCGATTAATGCTAAAAGAGCCGACTCCCACAAAAGTCTTGTGAGGATACTGGATGGAGAATAAGAGATGGTGACAATATGATAAAACGAAGACCATCACGGTAGGACTTTATAACAAGAGATTCGCATACAGGAGATTCGGGACATCGACACCGGACTAAAACTTCCTACACAAGTAACTTCTCACCTTGGCATCCACACGGCCTCTGACCAGCAACAGTATCACGAGCCCTTGGATATGGATTAGAATAGACGCCACTAAGGGAAGTATCGGTCCTTTATTTTCCTGTGGTGTGGTAGCTAGGTAGTTTAACCCTGTCTGGCCGGCTCGGCACATCGCTTGACCCAAGCTTCAACACCCCCACACCATGAACCAGTACCAGAGTTAGGAACATGCAGGCGTCGAGCCAGATGAAGTCGTCCGAGTGGCCAAGTCGTGAGGCTTAGCAATTTAGAAGAAGATTATAGCCGGTGGACCGGCAGAAGTCATCGGTCAAGTTGGCTCCGTTACAGTTGGGGTGATATAGGATTAGCTTGATAGTTTCTGATATATGTACCACTTCGATGTTCGTTTGAAGTAGCATTCATGAAGAGTCAATGAGGTCACCGTGCATAAACGTGGATGGGTTTGTTTCCATCGCCAGATTAGGTCCATTTCCGTCAGAGGAAATAGAATTGGGAGCATAGAAGAATACGATTATGCCTGTTCGAACAAACTGGAGTCGAATGATCGAATAATTCTTTGCTCCAGACGATGCTTGACGCGTCTTTCCGTTCTTGTGATTATTCGCTTTCACCTTGACCGATAGCGAGCTGCAATGCCAGGATGAATAGCAGCCAGAACCAGAAACCGACTTGAAATGCCGGTCCAAAGATTGTATCGCTGAATTTTCGACTAAAATATCTTGTCCTTGAATCAAAAGGCGGTTGAATGAGAAGTCGGGTTCTTTCTGCTTTTGCAAGATTCGGACCGAAGACATGAGAGCAAACTGAGCGCGCCGTTAAGATGGTGGGCTGAACTCTCATAGAGGCTAAGCAAGGGCAAGACTCAGACAGCTTGCAGGCCCGGTAATTTTTTCAAGCCGAAGCAGTTGTGGTCAGCGCAAGCCACACATTCCCGCCGCTGAAACTGCTTCCAATCTTCATGGCCTACAGTGCTTTCCAGTCTTGAAACTAACTATCTCTAGCCTTGGTCTTAGATCCATATATCAACACATTCCATCCAGCACTCCAGAGAAATTCAAGCATGACATTGCTCGCGGTCCAATGGAAGATTCATGCAAGAATACTTAAACTGCAAAAGCTGCTCCACACGTTTACCCGAGGCTAGGCAAGGTCACGCACGTTCGTCAAGAATACTAGCCAAATCTTAGTTTGGCATATCTGATTTTTCGTCTACGATGAATCCCAACCGAGCACGGGCCGTGGCCGCGACGTTGGCAGTCCTCACCCCCCTAACAAGTGGTATTACCGTCAGCGCGGGAGGATCATCTTACCAAGCAGTCGCGGATAGAATGGCTGCCGCGGCTTTACAGGATAGTCGGCTCACTGCGTCGGCCCCGTTCTTCAACTGCCCAGACGTCTTCGGCGGCTGGGAATCCATAGGCACGTTCACAAACGGGCCTCCGGGGCTTGAATCGGGGGTTCTCCTGACCACAGGAAAAGCGATTGCGGCCGCAGCTGGACCATACTCCGGGACCAATTGGGGCTACGCACAAACACCCCAGGTCGCCTGTCCGTCTCCGCCATCGCAAGAATTCTCGCTATTCAGGATAGCCATCACGATACCCCCGGGTATTCAATCTTTACGTGTCAGCTACCTTTTTGCCACACAGGAACCGTAAGTAGACCCCTTCTGACCCAAAGGGCGTAGCCGTCACCTAGTCTAAATCATCATCAGCGCCAACGGCAACTTGGACGGCGCTATGGGGTTTTACGACAACGATGTCGGCAACCCGTTCCCGCCAAGCATAGTGACCGCCGCTTCGAATGCCTTGACCTTGACGGGGGCAGACGTCGGGCTTTCATATGCTCGGTCAACACCGGTGATCAGCTTTGATATTCCGTCAAGTCCCGGTACGGTGGAGATTGGGTTTACCTTATGCGAAGCCCAGAATGGTCTGCTCGACTCGGCTTTGTTATACAAAATTGTTGGGTCTCCTCCTGAGGCGATATCTTCAACTTCCACGTCTTCTTCATCATCATCTTCTTCATCTTCTTCATCATCTTCTTCATCTTTTACATCTTCCACATCGTCATCATCCTTATCCTCCACATTCACCTCATCATCATTATCGTCGTCCTCATCCATATCAACTATGTCTTCATCGGCCGAACCTTCCACGTCCACTTCCATGTCTTCGTCGTTACTAGATGCCACAAGTTCTTCAGCTTCGTTCTCTTCAACGTCTCCCCTATTATCTTCAATAACATCCTCACCATCAACTTCACTCGCAACACTTCTAACATCTCTCTCATCCCCAACGCTGGATTCTTCGTCCACTTCAATAGTTTCGTCCCTTACATCCTTCTCTCTTACTTCGGATTTTTCATTTACTTCAATTGTTTCAACATCAATCTTTTCCCTGACCTCATATTTTACATCGACTTCGACGATCTCACCAACTCTCTCCTCTCTGACATCTCATTCAACCTCAATTGCTTCACCATCTTTGTCCTCTTCGACTTTGAATTCTCTTTTCACTTCAACGACTTTAGACTCCTCTTCAACCATTTCCACGTCTTTCTCAATCATAGCGTCGGTTTCTTCGGCTTCTTCATCTCCATCTTCATCTACTTCACCTTCAGCCGTGTCTGCTGAATCTGCAGACCAAACTTCAACATCTCCAAGCACGCGACCACAAACGACGTTTGCGAATGCGTCTGAACAGCCTTCAGTGATCAGCAGTACCGCTGTAACAAGCGCCCCGAGTAGTTTGGGCCAAAGCACGAACGGTTCTTCTTCGCCGACCAGCGGAACCGACTCGACCATAAACGTCTCTGCCACTACCTCGCCAATTTCCTCGAATGGTCCACCTCTGTCAACAATCACAAACCTCGCCAACTCGACGTTGACGGCATCATCACCAACCGTTAACTCCCTTGCAAGCTCAAACCTACCTGAGAGTGCGTCACTGCCTACTCTCACCGATATGACTGCTCCGTCCATGTCAACAATTTCCAACCCCGAGACCCCGAACACCTCGGTCAGCAATACCCTTCCATTCTCAACGAGCCCCTCTCTTTCTTCCACTAGCACTTCAGCGATCCTCAACGTCACATCGTTGGTGTTCACTATTTTACCCCTTGAGCCAACACTGCCCGGTACAGTGTCTTGATAATCATAATGTACTAGCACACAATCCGACAGGTCGAATTGCGCCCGTGTGGGTTAGGGAATTATTTCTGTAAAAAGCAGAATACAGATTCATCGAAAGTTCGTTCAAGGTATCTACATGACTTTGCCAAGCGTTATAGTTTGCCGGCTTCATAACTGACGTGTGTCTGTCTAACAAAACAGTTCTGTACATTGATATTCGCTTCGCACTTGATATATGTAATATGGGCACGCGGTATGCCCGCGATAAGCCAGTTTCCCTCCCAGAAAATCCACAATAGTACAAAAGGCAATAACTCCGCTATGAGGGCCTCTGCAAAAAGCGCAGGATCTCCGGGTCCTGGCTCGGCGGGCACTTGTTTCCATCGACTCCGATGGAAGTAAGAAGAATCGGGTCTTCCTTTGACGTTCCCGGATGAACCTCGAGACCGTAAGACAGCTCGACCTTGGCGTATCGCGCATGGTCGATGAGTTGCGGGACGTCAATCTCGTTATCGCCCGTGCCGGCCTTCGCGGCCCTGATCAAGGCCTCTCGTTGCGCGGCCGGGATACTCGACACCCTGCCCGCAAGTCTCGAGCCCGGGGGCGGCGTCGAGCTGCCCCACTCGTAGTTCATCGGCCGCAGCAGCGCCGCGCCAGTCTGCAGGACCCAGCTCTCTGCCGCGCCCATGTCGTCCAGGTCCTCCTCGACCTTCTTGCGCCACTTTGACGGGAGTAGCTTGGAAAGAGCGCGAACTACCGAGAGGAATCCTCGCTTGATGGCCTGGAAAAGGGCATACACGTGCTCATCCGGCACCTGTCTGATGAGGGCGCCGAGGGGGATCACTAAGACGCCGAAGAGCATCGACCAGCCCCATTGCGGACCACTCAGAGGTCGAGTGTCGAAGGCTTGGCCACCTTTCCAGATGATGACCATCTGTCCCGCGCAAGTGGCGCACTGCACGCCGATGAACCACGGGTTGCGAAGAACGCCCTGGTACCAAATGTTGAGCCTGTTGTCGACGCGGCGGCAGTTGTGCTGATTGAAGAACTGCATCCACACGTAAATGTTGAAAACCATGGTTTGAAGGGATTCCCTGTCGGCGGTCGTAGTAGGATTGAACAGCGCATCCCCCGCGTAATGGAGGGTGAACATGAGGACGAGTTGATAAATGGCTTGTCCGAGGATCATCTTCCACATTGTGATCGTCACGATCGGTGCCTTTCGATGCTCGGGGCGGTTTTTGAGGAAGTCGGGTGACGGGTAGTCGGTGGCCAAACCGAGCGAGGCGAAGATGTCCATGATCAGGTTGATCCAGAGTAGTTGGACGACGGTGAATATGGAATCCCCTACGAGTTCGGAGACGACGGTCAGGGTACCAGCGGTTATGTTGATGGTGAATTGGAACTAGGCTTTTGTCAGTGACGGATATTGGGATGCTGCCACGTAAAACTTACTTGGAGGAACTTCTTTACGGCCGTGTTGACAGTGCGGCCCCAAATGAGAGCCTTGACGATTGAGGCAAAATTGTCGTCAAGAAGGATGATAGATGCAGCCTCCTTGGCGACCTCCGTACCCTGGATACCCATAGCAAAGCCCACATCCGCAGCCTTGAGAGCCAGCGCGTCATTCGTGCCATCGCCAGTAACCGCCACCGTCTCTCCCATCCCCTTCAGGTGAGTCACAAGCAACAGCTTGTCCTCCGGGCTGGATCTCGCAAGCACCTGAAGACGGGGGATCACCAGATCCAACTGCGCCGGCGTCAGCTTCCGGAACGTAGGCCCGTCCATGGCCAGACCACCGGGTGTGTAGATGCCGCACTCAGCCGCAATGGACTTGGCAGTCAGGAAGTTGTCGCCGGTGACCATTCGCACGAAAACGCCAGCCTCTTGACATTGGCGTACAGAGTCGAGGACCTCGGGTCGGAGGGGGTCGCGGATGCCGAAAACGCCGATGAAGGTCATGCCCTTGAAGTGTTTCTCGAAGTTGATCGAGTCGGGGTCGTCGGGTCTCTCGAAGGCTTCGGTCGCGTCAACGTCTTTGTAGGCCATTGCGATCGGTCGGAGCATCTCTTTGGCGTATGCGCGGATGGTTGATCGAACGTCGTCTCGAGTCTCGACCTTGACCTCTTGGGCAGCAAGGCCTGTCTTGGGATCGCTGAGGATGTCGGTGCACTGATCGAGCACCACCTCGGCAGCGCCCTTTACAAGAAGCCGGTATCGGTTGTCTGGCAGCTTTGACATGACGGCCATCCACTTGCGAGATGCGTCGAAGGGGAACATGTCGGCGATCTCGTTGTTTGCCCTTTCTTCACCTAGTGGAGCCATGGAGAGGAACTCGCGGCCAAATCTTAACAAGGCCGTCTCGGTGCTTGTCCCCACAAAGCCAGGTTCTTTCGGGTTGTCGCTCTCAAACGCGGTCGAGTTCAGCGCGACGCTGTTTTTCATGAGCGTTCGCACGTCGTCACTCAACGAGTCAAGGAGGGCCCTGGGGTTGTCGCTGCTTGCGACGTCGCTACTGCTGCTGGGCTGTTTTTCGTCATTGGGGGCAGGTTTCGGCGCATCACCAAACGTCTCAAAGACGCCTATTCTTCCGGCGACGACCGTCATGTTGTTCTGCGTCAAGGTTCCGGTCTTGTCTGAGCAAATACACGTGGCATTGCCCATGATCTCACACGAACGAATAAGACGGACGAGGTTCTTGTCCTTGAGCATCCTGGTAGTTGCAAAGGCGAGAGCAAGGGTGACGGCAAGAGCAAGACCTTCTGGCACAGTGATCACGACGACAGTGACAGCGAGGATGAGCAGCTTGAAGAAGGTCTCGGCCTTCTCTGACGGGGTGCCTTGCATATTTGGCAGCCCGACGAGGAACCGGATGAACAGGATTAGAAAGAAAATGATACCCGCAATAGCACCAAAGGTAATGAGCTGCTTCGCTAACTTGCCGAGCTTTTGCTGGAGGGGGGTCTCTTCGACGTCCTCGCGCAGCGACATGAGAGTCCTGCCATAAGTAGAGTTAGTTCCCACCGAGGTCACGAGGTAGGCGCCGACACCGCCAGACACGGTGGTGCCGCTGAGGATGAAGGGATCGGTTGCCGACGATCGATGAGCCCTCTGGTTATGCATGTCACTGTCGCTGGGTACACTCTTGTGCACCAAATTGGACTCGCCAGAGAGGGAAGACTCGTCCACTTGTATGCCCGACCCTTGAACCAGAACACCATCGACTGCGACGACGTCGCCAGTTTCAACGTGCATAATCTCCCCAACCTGCACGTCGTAGACTGAAATGTTCTGCGTCTTGCCCGAACGGATGACCTTGACGTCCCGCTGCTCCTTTCTCTCGTTCAGCTTCGCGAATCTCTGGTTCTTCTGCCAGTCGGTGGCGGCGCTTGCGAAAACAATAACAAGGATTGCCACCACGACTGTCACGCCGTCGACCCATTGAATGTTGGGTTCGTCGTCGGAAGCGTCTATCGTTTCGTAGATACCGAGCGCTAGCGAGATGGTGGCTGAGATTGTGAGAAGAAACATGAGCTTGTCGTTGAAGGCGATCCATGCTAGTCGCAGAAACGACTTTTGCTTGCGCTTCGGTAGGCGGTTCTCGCCAAAGACGCGTCGTCGGTCGACGAAGCCCTCCTCTTCGTGTTGGCCCAAGTCCAGGTCCAGTTTGAACGCATGTTCGTGTGGTTGGGGAGGGAGAGGTGTGATTTCGGCGGGGCGATGAGCCTCACCCGCAGCCACTGCCTCTTCGAAAGAGATTGTACCGTCGAGTGTTTTCTCGTCTACGCTGAGGCCGGCGGCCAAGTCTGTCCTCAAGCCCGCCGCGAGGCCTGCGAGGCCACCAAACTTTCGGAGTGCTGATAGGTTTCTTGCGGTGATGAGTTTGTGGAGTTGTGTGGGAGTGAAAGCGAATTTGTTGTTCTGAATATTCGAATCGTCGGTCAGGTCGATATCTTCGTCCTTCCCCTCCAGCTGTCGAGCGATCTGCTTGCCGAGTGAGGTGCTGGATCCGCCCTGGCCGGTATCTAGTTGCCGATGGCTCGGCGCGGAGGTGATCTCGTCTGCCATTGTCTATGTACCTTGCCCTAAGAGATCAAACGGGCCGGTAAGCGAGTTGACCGTCGTCAAGAGAGTATGGTCAGAATTGGCAAGAATCAACGTCTCTTGGAGGGGAAAACAGAAGATGAAGGGGAAAAAAAAAAAAGATGTGCACAGAAACGCGCAACACGGAGTCCCCTCCCTCGACAAACAGCAACCGGGGGTGGTAAAAGGGGACCGGAGTTGGTAATATGTCTTGGTCATCTCATTCGAAAGCCAACGCCTTGGGAACGGATCTGAGGGCCGCGTCATTGTATCTTGGCAACTCTCACCACGGTGCCGAGAGAAGTCCAAGGCTTCTCGGCACGCTGTGAGGACGTGACTGGTCCGATGGTGCACGACAATGGGACTAGATTCACTGCACAAGCCTTGTGGTCTGGGGACGGGTGCGGGACCGGACCCGCCAGGGCAAATTCGGCATGCCGCGATTTTCGAGGTGGGTGGGCACGTGGTCATCGGTCAGTCCGGGTTCATCGTCCGCGAGATATCAGTCCGGGCAGGGGCTAAGAGGGAAGAGGGAGGCGGAGATACAGGTCATGTGCATATGTGGCTCTCCGGCCGCTCGCGGCTGTCGCCCGGAGCTTTCCAACACCGTGTTTTCGGTATTGGGTCGGGTCCGGAGTGGCTGTGTACAGTAGTAGATTGTACGGCATGCATCCATCGACCCATGCAGAACAGACGGCTTCGGACCATGCGAGAGGGATGTGTGGATAGTCGCAGGAAACATTGAGAGGCGCAACCCTGATACGTTGATCCTGCGCAGCCATCCCCTCCCTCACGAACCCCAGTGCCCATGCTGGGGCATCCATCTTATCGCCGTCCAAACAAATTCAACAGACCGCCAAACGAGGAGCCTCAAAATGTAACTTGGCCGGTTATGTCAGCGGCTATTCGGCTCATCTAGCGCCTTGGCCGTGCCCAGGAAGAAGGCTTAGCGAGAGACTTGGCTTTGCCCCTCTGACATCATTTCAAGGGTCTGTCTATTTTGCTTTTCCTCACTAAACTTTCAATTGTCCGCCATGCCATCGATGCACCCATTCTATAGACTTGGATGATCATGGGCCAAGACCTTAGTCAGTGGATACTTCGATCAATCGATAGATAGTCTTGTGTCTTGAGAACCCGTTGTTGAAGCGACGGTTGTCGATACGGCAGTGTTCAGTCGGAAGACTCATTTTCAATGCTCATTGTCAATGAGTACGATAGTCCTGCACGGTTTCGGTCTTGACAATTGCCTCAGACGCAGTCGACTGTTGAAATGGTTCATCCGATGAAGCTCTCAAGTGACGAAATCCACATTATGACGTCGCTTCATGGCTTTATCTGAGCTAAACTCAGAAGCATGCCGTGCTGCGAGATTTCCTTTTCGAAGAATCTCATCAAAAAGGCCGTACACTATACTCAGTCGACGACGTATGTCTGGCAAAGTCATTGCAGTCTCCTCAAAAAAGAAGGACACTAGCAAAGAAGTTTCGGCAGCCAGGATTACTTGGGGTTTTGGTGATCTGATCCCTTTGGACGTCTATTTGACACTGATGCTTGGTGGTTCCCACGCGTCCGACCAATAATCGCTTTTGAAAGCGGCGTGGCCGAAAGATAGCTTCGGAGCGGTGTTCGAAGGAATACAAAGCCCCCTGTCGTCAGTTCAATGTTTCAATCGACTGCGTAAACATATCTCCCCGTGGATGGAAATGTCGTTAGTTAAAATGGAGTTTGAGTGGACAAGACGGATGGCTCATATGCTTTTAAAAGTGTCATGGTTCACCCTGACAAAGGAAACAATGATGAGGTCCAAGAGTGTAACGGGCAGCGCCTGGACATCGGCAAACATGTTGTCCTCTGGGTTATGCATGTCCTTCATAAGAACCGTTCCGACTTGTTGATCCCACCCCGCGGGATGACGGTGGTGACTAGAGAGCCTGATCAAGGCCGCAACCCGGACACGTACACGATCACAGAGTGCCCGCCGGGAATCATGGCTGTTTTCCCCCACTTAAGATGCACAAGCCTATGACGTGAACTTTTTCAACCCCTTTCTGAAGTTGTTGTTCCTGTTGCCGCGCAAGAGCAGCCTAGCCCGGAGGCGGTTCACAAACATGGTGGATCTTGTCAACAACGTAGTGGCGAGCTGGACAAAGCCTCTTCAAACATAGATCGTCCGATGCGACCGAAAAACGCTCCATCCGGCGCAGTTAGCTTGAAGAAACAGGTTGCTGGCAGGATTGAGAGCTTGTTCGACGGCCGTAGAAAGATAGAAATTCTCGTTGTTGCGCGAGATGGGCGCGTGGTTGGTGCCTCAGAGGATGCAAGGTGTCACGGCGCCGATAATGACCAAGGCCTCGGCTGATCAGGATATGGAATCAGGGCCCCATAGCAGAATGGGTAATGAGGCCGCATTGACAAGGGAAGAAAGAGGAAGGTCCCTATTATCCAGCATGCCCATCCATGTTGGTATATGAGCTCGAGGGCAACATTTGCGTGTGTGCCATTGCCTGCATCGTTGACCTATCAATGATCACTCTCATTGACAGGGCCTCCAGAACCTTGAGACGGCTTTGAAGCAAATGGCTGCTCGAGGGTCACGTTAGCCCAAAAAAAAAAAAAAAAGGTCTCGGGCTGTTGGTGCTCGACCCAAATAAAGCCATGTAAAACGCGGACCGTGTATTTTACATCCGTGTAGCTCATCTGCCTCCGCCCGCAAGCAAAACGATATATTTCCCATAAAGGCAAAGGAAAGATTACCCCTCCCTGACAAGTAATTGTCACAAATTGAGAAAGCAAGCATCGTTACCATGAGATCGACAATTCGTAACGTTGCTGTAATCGGCGTAAGCACTTCCGAGAGAACCCCCGCGGACTTTTCCCTGCGACTGATATGCTCACACATGACAGGCAACCGGTCTCATGGGATCAGAGATATCAAAGGCGCTCGTCTCTTCGGGCTTCGACGTCACGGCTATTCAGCGCCCAGAGTCCTCGAATCCCGCTCGCTCGGGAACAAGATCAGTCAAGGTCGACTTGAGCGACACCGAAGCTCTCATGTCTGCCTTCGAAAATCAAGACGCGGTGGTTTCGGCCGCACCGGACCCCATCGTCTTGGAGAACCAGAAGCCTTGGATTGATGCCGCCGTCGCCTCCGGAGTGAAACGAATCTTCCCCTCAGAGTACAGCACCAATGTCGACTCTCCGCTGGTGAGGGCCTCCCGGTTGCTACCGACAAAGTCCGCACCCGTCGGTACCTTATTGAGCAGATATCTAAAGCCCGTAACACATCTAGCTGGACGAGCATCAACAACGGCCCATTCTTCGAGCTTGTTCTCGGTGCTGGCGGCCTGGGACCACAATTCCAGTCCAAGACGGCCACTTACCACAACGGCGGCGCAAACCTGGTGGGTGCCACGCGGATAAGGGACATCGCGGAGACGGTGGCCAAGATCCTGAGGAACGAGAATGGTCTGTACGAGCAGGCGGAGAACCAATCGGTGTACATACACTCCGCGGTCGTGAGTGAAAAACAGTTAACGGAGCTAGCGGAGAAGGTCACAGGCCAAACATTTGCGGTCCAGAATTTGGACGTAGAGGAGCTGTATCAGGACGCCAAGGCCAAATGGGAAAAGGGCGACGTTTCGGGCAGAATGAGTTTCTACCTCCAGATGTTGTACGGCAAGGGGTATGGAGGGAGCGAGAGCTTCCGGGAGATGAGCTGGAACAAAAAGGTCGGTCTGGAGACCATGAGCGAGGCCGAGCTCGAAGAGTCGATCAGGAACGCCGCGAAAGAGAACGGTCTCATGAAAGCAGAGGAGTGATTTCCAGATCGCACTGTAACAATTTCTATAGTAACACATGGCTCCCAACCAGCAGTCCAATCTGTGACCCAGACCCGTACGCCGTTCCAAACAAAATGCGCTCGAAACTCAAAGCTTCGCCCGTCCCTGCCAGGTCTGGCCTTTCTCGTCCTTGTACGTCGCAAGCTGGCTCCTCTTGCTGTCTCCGCCGTGGCTGACCTGCACCGGCTGATCGAACACCGACTTCTCCTGCTTCTCCTTCCTCTGCGCCGACTCGACGTAGTCCCGCTCCCCCTCGCCGATGTAGAGCTGACGCGGTCTCCAGATCTTCACGCCCCCCTTCTGCAACATCTGCTGCCTCCAGTGCGCCAGCCAGCCCACGCAACGGGGCACGGCGAACAGGACGGGGTAGAAGTCGAGCGGGAAGCCCATGGCCTGGTAGATGAGACCGGAGTAGAAGTCGACGTTGGGGTACAGGTTGCGCTTCTTCATGAACTCGCTCTCGCGGGCGTACTTGGCCAGCGTCAAGGCCGTGTCGAGGAGCTGGTTTCTGCCGGTGACCTGGAAGACCTCCTCCGCGAGCTGGCGGATGGCGGTCGACCGGGGGTCCACGTTCTTGTACACACGGTGTCCGAAGCCGACCAGCACCCTCTCCCTCTTCTCGACCTTCTCCATGAACGCGGGCACGTTCTCGGGGCTGCCGATCTCCATCAGCATCCGGATGGCGCTCTCGCTCGCGCCGCCGTGGCTGGGCCCGTACAGCGCGGCGCAGCCGGCCGACACGACGCTGTAAGGGTCGACAAGACTGGACCCGACCTGCAAGACCGTGGCGGTGGAGCAGTTCACTTCGTGGTCGGCGTGAATGATGAAGAGCGCATCGAGGGCCTTCTCCAGCACGGGGTGAGGCTGATACTCGTGCCCGCTCAGGTGGTCGAGCAGATACAGGAAGTTACCCGTGTAGCTGAGACCCTGAGCGGGACGGTTGAAGGGCCTGCCCTGGCGCATGCGGTAGGAGGCGGCGGCCAGGGTGGGCGCTTTGCCGATGATGCGCAGGATCTGCTTGTCGAGGATCTTGAGGGCGTCCAGGTCGCCCGACGCGGCGTTGGTGTACAGCTTCTGCCCCTGCAAGCTGGGGTTCGACTCGGGCGCAAAGGCGCCGAGAGCGGAGAAGGATGACTGCAGCATGGCCATGGGGTGAGTGTCGTAGCGGAACGACTTGAACATGCCCTCGATGTCGCTGTGGATGTAGGTGTGGTGCATGATCTCGTCCTGCCACCTGCCGTACTGCGAGGGCGTGGGAAGCTCGCCGTAGATGAGGAGAAAGGCGGATTCCAGGAAATGCGACTTGTTGACGAGCTGCTGGATCGGGTAGCCGCGGTAGCGGAGGATGCCCTCCTGGCCGTTGATGTAGGTGATGTTGCTCTTGACGACGGCCGTGTTCATGTAGGCCGGGTCATAGACGCGCAGGCCCTGGTCGGTCTCATCCTCCGGGCGGTCATTTCCGCGAGCCGACTTGATCTTCTTGATGTCCGTCGCCAGGACGGAGTTGTTGGTGATGGGCAGCTCGTAAGACTTGCCGGTGCGGTTGTCGACGACGGTGAGCGACTGGCGCGGTGCGCTCGTCGCGCCACGTGGCGCGTTCTTGACCACGGCAACCATACTCGCTTCTTGGCTCGAGGTGAACTTTGATAGACTGGGATGAGATGGCGGTTGCGAAAAGACAAACAATGGCTTTGAGTATTATTTCACAATCCGGAGGAATGGAATTCAGATGCAAAGCTTCCTTGTCCCGAGCGCGTTCCCGGAGCAGCTGAAAGAGCCAAGCGTTCGGTTGACGTCGGGAGATCGGCTCCCCAGCCCGAGTGCCGAGGTTGTTTTCCCTCACTACGTAGCTCAGTTCTCCACAGAGTCAGTCTACTACGCAGTGTCAATTACCCATCGTAAAGCTAGCCTGCTTAGCTAGCTGCGTTTGCACATGACAGGGGTTGCCGCTGCGTGTGTGCGTTCGCGACCGTCAGTGATCCGGCGTCTGATGATGCTCCATCCCCCCCCGGGGTTGGCTGTCAGCGCCGAGGCCTGGCATCGAGCCAACGGTCTTCCGGGGGATCAATCATCGCGTAGACTACGATCTTGGTGTTGAAATGGATCTAGCCGGCCCCTTTGTGAGCAACCATGCCTGCATAATCCCCCAGAATTCCCTGCACCATACCAGGTTACCGCGGGATCTTGTGGGTCTTTTCTCAGCCATTGCCGCAGCATGCTCCATTCAATCCACTCGGTTGAGCATGAGGGAGGCCGTTGTCATGTTTGTCCGAGCTGCTGAAAAAGATCTGAGGGACCCGAGACGACCGGTAGTAAGATACATGGAGTGGTGACAGCTAACTGGATTGTTTAACCGGTTTCATTGGCTCGTCTTTGCCTTGAACCTGCAGTTTAGTTTATGCGTACGAAAATATTTCTTTCCCTAAATCGGCTCGATCGGTTTTATCGGGGGATCAGGCCTGGGAGCCACGGATTGACATGCAGAATATTACATACATTATACGTACAGTTTGAGCACACGAGTTGGCAGTCGTTCACTTCAAGGCCTGCTTTGGCTTCTGCCCTGTTTAAAATACATGCCGTGAAAGAGACTTTTTGCTCCGAACCGATAGCACCATTCGGCAACGACAGTTGCCGGCATACGAGCTCCAGGGCATCGTCTTCCAAGGTCAACAAATAGTCTCGCGTTAGTCTACCAGTTAGTTCAACTGCTGCGAGGCGTCTAGATGGTGCGAGCTCCATATATAGAGCGTCAACGCAGCCATACATGCCGACGGCCCCCCGATGTGTCTCGGAAGGGAAAACAGGACAGGACAGGACAGGACAAGCTCAACTCCCCGGGATCCGTCGAACAAGCTTCCCCGCAACCCGTCGCTAAGCAAAAATCCCCTCGTGGGATGGAGTTCCGCCGCCGTTGGGGGAACCTCGCCGTTGGTTGGTCCCCGCATTCCTGATGCTGATCTCCCCCTGCATCCATCAGAGGCGTCGATGGCCGCCGCTCATCTGTTTCCTAACCGTCGTGATCCTTCAGCACGCCCTCGGGCTAATTGTGAGCGTATCCGACGTCACTCGCCATGCCTGCTGCACGACGGACAGGGCGCCGGATGCACTTTCGGGGGCCCGTTTCTCCCGAGGTCAGTTTCCGCGTCGGGTAATTCAGCCCGTTAATTATTCCGGTTAAATTCCTACAAAAACAGTGGCTCGGCCAGCTTCTCNNNACGGACCACCGGTCGTGTAAAAGGCATCCTTGTCGTTTCCGGTTCGTCCGTGTTCTCGTCATGGTGCACTCAACCATCTTCGTCGCCGCGCTGCTGCCGGCGTTGGCTTTGGGGCGTATCGATCGGTGAGCCATCAGCTAGCTACCTTGCGGTATTCGTCTATGAAAACAGCAGGCTTCTTACACTGATCCTTAGGCAACGGATCGTATCCCAGTTCAATGTTGTTCGTACCAACCTGATCAACAATGAAACGACGCCTCTGCAGGTTGGCAATGGCAACTTTGCGTTCAATGTCGACAATACGGGCATGCAGGTAAACAATCCATGCTCGACGCACTCACCACACCATCCGCTCAGCTCATTTCATTCATAGACATTTCTACCATTCAATACCCTTTCGAGCTGGGCCTGGCACAATGACTCTCTTCCGACGAACGGGTGCGTGGCCGATCAATGAGCAAATCTCTCTCAACAGCAAACACTGATTTGATGTTTGCAGCGAGAAAATCAGTGATTACAAGGGGGTCACTAGACTCACCCACGGGCGAAACGTTTCTTACGATATCCCCGATCCCAACCTCCCTCAGGTCTCACAGTGGCTGATTGGGAACCCCAACCGTATCAACCTTGGCCGTATTGGGCTCAAGTACAAGGGCGACACCCTGTCCGCCGCGCACATCACGGGGCCAAGGCAGGAACTGGACCTTTGGGGCGGGTACATCACGTCCACCTTCCAAATCGACGGCCAGGCTGTGAAAGTAAGAACCCAAGGTGACTTGGAGTCTGATGCCGTCTCCTTCGACATCGAGTCCGATCTCGTATCGTCTGGAGACCTGGAGGTCGAGCTCGACTTTCCATACCCACCCATCCACACAACAAAGTACAAGTACGAGGTCTTCGCCGGAGTATATGACTTCCCCCTGAATCACACCACCCGCATCGTCAAGAGCTGTGGGAGGGACGACATAGCCCACATTTACCACGAATTGCAAGAGACGAGCTACTTCGTCAACCTACGATGGACCCAAGAGTCCCCTCTCAAGTTGTCGAGGGACGAGCCAGAAGGTTCGGACAAGAAAACCGCGCATCGTTACACGCTGTCTCCATCGCAAGCCGCGAACCAGACATCGAAATCAGTCTCGTTCACCGCCCAGTTCTCCCCCAACCGCCAGGACCCGAGGCTTCCGTCCGAGATTCAAGAAGAAGGCGTGGACGGCTGGCACGAATACTGGACCGAAGGCGGCTTCGTCGACCTGACTCTGTCCACCAACCCCAACGCAACGGAACTCCAGCGACGAATTATCCTATCTCAGTACCATGTTCGCGTCAACAGCGCGGCTTCTGGGCAGTCACCTCAAGAGAGTGGCCTGATGAACAACGGGTGGTACGGTAAGTAGAAGAAGAAAAAAAAAGAAGCTCGCAGATGCCTTGGTAGAGGAATGCTGAAGAAATACTCATTTTTGCTAGGCAAGTTTCACATGGAGATGGTAGTATGGCACAACGCGCACTGGGTGACGTGGGGTCGGAAGAGATACTTTGACAACATCTTCCCTCAGCTCTACGAGACCCTCTTGCCTTCGTCGTTTGCTCGAGCGAAAACCATGGGCTGGGAAGGGGCCAGGTACGTTTGAGGCTCGAAACCATGCTTGTTTTCCCCCCAACTAACACATGGATTGATAGATGGCCGAAGATGACCGAGCTAGAGACTGGTGTCAGCTCTCCGGGCGGCATCAACGGTCTTCTTCTTTGGCAGCAGGTTAGTCTAAATGCACATTCGTGGGCTTATGTATAGAATCGTGCTGACAGCGGCAGCCCCATCCAATGTACCTTGCCGAACTGGCATATCAAACTTCGCCAACCGAAGAGACCTTGAAACGGTGGGATGCAGTTTTGACCGCAACTGCAGATTACATGGCATCGTATGCCTGGAAGAATGAGAGTTCCGGTCATTACGATTTGGGACCACCGTAAGTCCGACAGCTACCCATCTTACGATCAGTTGATGCTAACGTCTCGCGACCCACAGTTCCTACGGTGTTACCGAAAACACTCCTCCTACAGCAACATTAAACCTAGCCTACGAGGTAAGTCTGACCTAATCGGTCGGACTATATCAGCCCTCTGAGATGACGAAATAACAGATATCATACTGGAGATACGGCCTCGACCTTGCTAGTGAATGGAAGAAAAGACTAGGCCAGCCTGTGCCGGAGAAGTGGACAACTGTGGCCGAGAACCTCGCCCCTCCCCCTCAGATCGACGGTCTGTACGCAGTCTACGAAGGATTGAACAGCACGTGGTGGGACGACCCTGAACTGAACGGAGACCCGCGCAGCCTCATCATGATGCAAGGTGTGCTACCCGACACTCCTGCCGTCGACCCGGAGGTCGCTCTCAAGACGGCCAACAAGGTTTGGGAGGTGTGGACGGATCAGAAGATCCGCGGTTGGGGCCGTCCTGTCCTGGCCATAAACTCCGCTCGAATCGGAAACCCAGAGCGCGCCATCTATCACTTGACGGCCTATAGCTACTGGATCTTCGACGACGCTGGTTTTGCTGTTCGGGGCGGTGATGGTAAGTGTCCTTCATAAAAGGCTTCTCCTTCAACCACTTGCTCATTGCTTTTCATAGGCGGGACGCCTCCTCCGTTCATGCCCGGAAACGCTGGGTTCCTCTATGCAGGTAAACATCAAGCCATTTGCCCCCTGGACCAAGAAGCCACTAACTTTAACTGCTAGTTGCCTACATGGCTGCTGGGTGGCAGGGTTCCGCGGGCGACGCCCCTGGATTTCCCAAGGACGCTGGCTGGGTCGTGAAGCATGAAGGGTTGCAAAAGGCTCCCTAAGGTGCCGTCCGTGTTTAGGTACACGCGTGAGAGACGAAGCGAGCTCATATGTAACAAGATATACCATCGTGTCGTACTTGGCTATGCCATCTGTTCTATAAATTCGTCGTAAATATTATTAAGACATGATTGTATTTGGCCCATCGGCAGCGGAGAAGAGACACTACGTGGTGTTCTCCTGGTTGTTCTCCCCGTTTGGTGCCGGGGTCTACCACTCCCTGATCTCTCCGCCGGGCCCGATAAAGCCCGGGCTGACCCAGGCCTTGGCGTCCTTTGCCAGCTCACGGACCTGGTCCTCGTCAATCTCGATGCCGAGTCCGGGTCCCGTGAGGTAGTCGATATATCCATCCGTCACCTTCCAGACCTCGGGGTTCTTTGTGTAACTGGTCAGGTCTTGCCCGGTGCTGTTGTAGTGAATGCCCAGGCTCATCTCCTGAATCACAAAGTTCGGCGAGGCCAGGTCGACCTGCACATTGGCGGCCAGTGCGATGGGCCCGAGAGGGCAGTGCGGCGCTAGGGCGACGTCGTACGCCTCGGCCATGGCCGCGATGCGGCGCATCTCTGAAATACCGCCGACGTGCGAAATGTCCGGCTGCAGGATGTCGACGCAGCCCGCCTCGAGGAACGGCTTGACGTCCCAACGGCTGTGGAGCCGCTCGCCCAGGGCGATCGGAATCGACGTCAGATGGCTGATCTCCTTGATGCCGCCCAGGTGCTCCGACAGCAGAGGCTCCTCGATGAACAGCGGGCGATGCGGCTCCAGGGCCTTGGCGAGCTGCTTCGCCATGGGCTTGTGGACGCGGCCGTGGAAGTCGACGCCCGCATCCAGACCGACGGCCTTGACGGCCTTGACGCGCTCGACGGCGGCGTCGAGGGCGGCGGGGGAGTCGAGCCAGCCCAGGTCTTCGGTGCCGTTCATCTTCACGGCTTTGAACCCCTGCTCCTTTCGTGCAAGTCTAGAGATGGTACGGCATTAGCGGCTGCTGGTCACCCGTGAGGGGGTGGAGATCACGAACGCTTGCTTCCCGACGTCATTCGGCCGGTCGCCGCCGATCCAGGCGTAGACCTTGAGCTTGTTTCTGACCTTCCCGCCCAGTAGTTGCCAAATGGGTAGACCAAGCTTCCGTGCTGTGGCCAGAGTTAGCATGCCCCGCGTCCGAGGTGGAAGGGGGGTTCCGCGTACCCTTCAAATCCCACAAGGCAATGTCGATGCCTGCCAACGCGCTCATGAACACGGGGCCGCCTCTGTAAAAGGTTGTCCGCCATGACATTTGCCAGATGTGCTCGATATCACTGGNCCTCCAAGCCGGAGTATCTCTCAAACCACGCGTCGAGGCAGCCCTCCACCGCTTGAGTGTGGCCCTCCAATGAAGCCTCGCCCCAACCGACATTGCCTGCCTCGTCCGTGATCTTCACGAAGAGCCACCTGGGTGGCACCCGGAAGTACTCCATCTTGGCGATTTTACCCATGTTTGAATGATGCAACAAAAGTCTAGAGAGTCTTGGTATCAACGGGCCGTGAGAGGGGAATGAAGAAGACTGAGAACCAGCTTGAGGACGAATGAATGAATGGTATTGTGTCGCAAACACATCAACGTTCCCGTGAGGCAATCGTGAGCTAGTAATATGATGGCGACCAAGCGGAGCCCGACGGAGTTGACCGACGGGAAAGTCGGAACCAAGTCCGGAACGTCGCCGAGCCGTCTCCTACCACCCCCTCCCCCCGTCTCCGACTCCACATCATATCCCCTCCGACGGAAGGGCCACGGGCATTACCCGGGCTGTGGAATGGGGCGTGGAGAGGTGGATGACGCGTGCGGGGTTCGGTATACCCTCACCCGAGTCGTTTCAGAGGGGCGATGAGGCGATGCGGGGTCTCGGTGTGCTACTTTTCCGTTCGGTGAGGAAAAGCAGCGCGGAAAAGCTCCTCACCCAGAGGTTCCGGTAACGCACTGCCGGGTGGGAGAGGGTCTCATTGGTGGCTCATCAAATTCCGTGTCTATTCATGGCTCCGTGGTTGGTCTCTATCAACCGACAATGACTATGGAAAAACGCTACATCTCACGAAGTGGACTCTACTCTAAGCAAGGAGAAATCTATGCGGTGCCGGCCCTGATCTTCTTCTGCTGTGCCACCCACGTCTCAACCGCCTTCTTCAGCGTTTCCGGGTCCGACTCGCCAAAGATGTCCTGGCCGAGGCGTGCAGGGAAGTTGTAGCGGTGGTTCCTGTCGAGGGAGTTGATCTTCTCGAACACCTCCTGCGGCAGCTCAAACACTGGTACAATGTCAGCGACCCCTTAGCTCTTCTCGGGACGGGGTCTCACGGCGGTCTCTTACCCTCAAAGTTTTGCTCGATTCGCGAAGGGGTGACGGACTTGGGAAGGACGACGGTCCCTCTCTGAACGGCCCAGCTGATGAGGACCTGGGCGGGCTCCTTGCCGAGGGACTTTGCGAGCTCGATGATGGTAGGGTCATCAACGGCACTTCGCGCAGGCTGTCAGCACACGACTCACCGGGCACGATAGTGTGAATGACGCATCTAGGGGCCAAGGACTTACCGAGGGAGGTTGTAGATGTTGTTTGCAAGGGGGCTGTACGCCGTAACCACGATACCCTGCATTTACCCCAGATTAGCGAGCCCCTCGGAATGCAACCCCGGATCTTTTCCCTCTTCCCCCCTTTTTCCTTGGCGGGTCGACTTACGTTCTCCTTGGACCAGGCCAGGAGGTCAGGCTGCTGCAGGTACGGGTGCGCCTCAATCTGGTTGACCGCGGGCTTGATCTCGGCCGTCTTCCACAGCTCTTCGATCTTCTCCTTGGTGAAGTTGGAGACACCGATGGTTCTAATCTTGCCCTTCTTGACAAGGGCCTCCATGGCCTTCCATGTCTCGGAGACGGGCACGTCAATGACGTCCACGGCCTCGGTCACGGGGTGCAGGGGGAAGCGGTTGGTGTCGTTCTCCTTTCTGAAGGAAACGGGCCAGTGAATCTAATGCACGACATTCTGCGTTAGGCGGGAGTGGTGAGGCAGCGGGCAGGCTGGGCATTAGAGGGGGGGGGCTAAGGGCGGGGAGGCTTTACCAGATACAGGTCGACGTAGTCAGTCTGCAGGTCGCTGAGGGTGATGTCCAGAGCGGTCTCGACGTCCTCGGCCTTGTGGTGGGTGTTCCAGAGCTTGCTGGTGATCTGAGACAAGGGTTAGCAGCCGAGTCGCGTCAAGCTTTCCGAATCAAACCTACAAAAATGTCTTTCCTGTCGACACCGGAAGCCTTGATACCGGCACCGACCTCCTTCTCGTTGTCGTAGACGGCGGCTGCGTCGATGTGGCGGTATCCGGACTTCAACGCGTGCTCAACGGCATTCTTGACTTCGTTGGGCTTGGATTGCTACACACCGGGATCCGGTCAGGCGTGAACTACTTTCACTCGCCAGGTCCGCGGACAGGCCAACTCACCCAGGTGCCCAGGCCAACGGCAGGGATCTCGTGTCCCGAGAGGAGCTTGAAGGACTTGACGGGCGCCATTGCTGCAAGGTGATGGTATTGTTTGATGTTGTGAAGGGGTGGTGATTCCGTTGACGGATGTCTGTCGTGGTGCAAGGAAGTCTCAGAGGGAATCAGTTATCCGGGCGCGCGGTGTGTCAGGTGCTTGTCACTCTCTCAACCGTGAACAAAACGAATTTCAAACAGGGTCTCTTATATCCCCAGAATGAGGCCGTCGTCACCTCGCCGCGAGGCGCCCCTCAGCCCCGAAATTGCCTGCACGATTTCCGCATCACGGCATCGAAGGGTTCCTCGACAGGTCCGTCCGAGACGGAATAGCATTAGGTAAACCTCTTTTCCGGCGCTTTCCGCCGGACGGCTTCGACGTTAGCCGCCCCATCAGCGGGCAGCCTCAACCAAGGGTTGGGTTGAGCCGGGGTCCGATGGCCTCGGGACGTTCCCCGCGCACGCGCCCAACACCCCCTGGTGGCATTTGCGCAACATGTATCCACCCCCGCGTCATCACACCCCGAGAACGCCATCGGATTGTGGACCGGCCAAAGTCCCCCCTTTCGCGACATTGCCGAGGGGCACCGAGACCGGGAGGGAGGGGCTGGCACGTTTCTCTCATCGCGGATTGCGAAAAAAATGAGGGGTGATTCAACAAAAGCTCGCAACCGAGGAGCTTTCTTCCTCACCAGTAACACCGTAGATCTTCAATCCTAGTTCCCGTTCCCGTCCCCCGCGTGTACTCTCATTCAAGAGACAGCCAGGCTTCGCGTTTCCCTCCCCATCTCAGGTTCTCATCTATCTTCAGTTTCTTTCTTCGTTTTTCTTCATCACACAATTCACAATGGCCGACGTTAGAGTACCACCCACGGGCGTCTTTGTCCCGGTCCCGACCTTCTTCCATTCCGCGTCGGCGTCCGCAGGCGCTCTCCAGCCCAAGGTCGACATCGACACGCAGATCAAGCACAGCGTCTACCTCGCGAAGAATGGCATTCGCGGTCTGGTCCTCCTCGGCTCGACCGGTGAGGCCATCCACCTGACCAAGGCCGAGCGCCATGACCTCGTCGCCGGCGTCAAGAAGGGCCTCGAGGAGGCCGGTTTCCCCGACTACCCCATCATGGCCGGTGTTCTGACGAACGGCATTGACGAGACGCTCGAGTGGCTCGAGGACTACGCCAAGGCCGGCGCTCAATGGGGTTTGGTCCTCGTGCCTGGGTACTTCGGCACGGCGGCGAACCAGGAGAACATCAAGGAGTGGTACAACGTCGTCGCCGACAAGAGCCCTCTGCCCATCCTTGTGTAGGTCCCAAAAACCAACTGGGTCGAAGCTGTGAGGATCTCGGTTCACTAACTAAGCTCAGCTACAACTACCCCGGCGTGACGAACAACGTCCTCGTTGAGCCCGACACCTACAAGGACCTCGCCCAGCATCCCAAGATTGTTGGTTGCAAGATGTAAGACGCAGAAGACACCTCCCCTCTGATTTAGAACCCGCCCTAACAAGCCCCCCCAGGTCCCACGGCAACGTTTCCCTCCACATCCAAGTTTCCTCGGACCCGCGCATCGACCACTCCAAGTTCCGCGTCTACAGTGGCTTCGGCCAACAGCTCGCCCCTATCGTCCTCTTCGGTGCCGCCGGCGTCATCGACGGTCTCGCCGCCTTCTACCCCAAAACGGTCTCCCGCCTGTTCGCCCTGGCGGAAAAGCGCCCCGTCGAGCAGGGCACCCTCGAGGAGGTGCAGCGCCTGCAGTACGCCGTCAGCCGCGCCGAGGACTTCATTGGCAAGACCGGCATCATCGGCATCCGTGAGGGTATCATCCAGAAGGCTGGCTTCGGCGCGCTCGAGGGCGGCCGTCTGCCTTTGAAGGGCAGGCTGGCGGAGAGCACGTGGAAGTCTCTGGACTCGCTTCTCCTGTCCGATATCGAGAAGATTGAGAAATCCCTGTAGATTTAATCCTGATTGGAAAAAAAAAGAAGCTAGAGCTACCTTACGAAATCAATGATAATTGGCCATGATTCATGACTAGCTCCCTCGTGCAACGAAAAAGTACCTCATCCTGTCTACCCCCTCGTCGTCGACCTCCTCATTGTCTCCCGATGGTATGGCACCATGTGGAATTCAAATACGCCTAAACTACGTGTTATTCCCGTCCACCATATCCCATCTTGGGAAAAGACCGTCCTTACACCTTGGCCCCCGCGTCTTTCCCCAGAGCCGGAAAGCCGAGACATCCACGGTCCCGTGGAAAAGAACGCTGAAAGTGGGCGGCTGTACTTGGGGGGGCTCGCTGGAGTTGATCGCCATAATGACCATTGATGGGATGTGCATTTGAGTTATGTAGTCCTGGGGTGGGTGAGCAACTATCCTCCCCATCTCCTGTATGGGTCTGAAGTCTCTCTAGAAACCTGCCCGACGCCATCAAGTCACTTAACTCAATCATGCCGCAGTCTACAACCCCTGTCGTGGGCCGCGAGTTCAATCAGTCCAAGCCGACAGCGGCCCAGTTCGAAACAATGGAGGAAGGGGACCCTCAGAATTTCAAGCTCTCCGAGAGTGGCGGGGACGTTGCCTTGACACTTTTTGACAACGTGGGAGGGGCCCACGACGCGATCGACCCTGACGAGGAACGAAGGCTCGTTCGTAAGGTTGATTGGATGGTACTCCCTTACATCGCCGTTTGCTATGCCTTTCTATGTAAGTCGGAACTGCCAAGAGAAGCTTGATCCTTGCGCCAAGGGCCTGGAGTATGAAACTCACAAGCGCAGATTGACAAGACCACCTTGTCTTACGCTGCCATATTCGGGATCCAGAGGGACTTGAATCTCAAAGGCACCGAGTACAGCTGGCTTTCGTCCGTCTTCTAACTCGGATTCCTGATCTGGGCCCTGCCGACCAACTTCCTCCTGCAAAAGTTTCCCATTGCCAAATACCTGGGCATCAACATCTTTACCTGGGGCGCCTTTCTCCAACTTCATCGCTCTGGCAGTCCTCCGCGCCGTCAGCGGTGCAGCCGAGGCGTGTGCCGACCCGGCTTTCATGACCATCACAAGGCGAGAGACATTCTTCATACTTGGTATTTGTATTCTAAGCCTGGGACTGTCGATCTAACACTGCATCAGCATGTGGTATACTCGACGAGAGCAACCCGTCAAGATTGGTCTCTGGTACACGGCCAACGGCATTGGCATCGCCCTTGGCGGCCTCCTCGGCTATGGAATCGGCAGCATCAAAGGAGCGTTGGCCTCCTGGAAATACGATTTCATCATCATCGGCGCCCTGTGCTGTGCGTGGGGAATCGTCATCGCCGTCTTCCTACCGGACAACCCGGTCGCAAGCAAGACCCTGACACAGCGTGAGAAGAAGATCGTCATCGAGGCCCTGCGTGAGAACCAGACGGGCGTTGAGAACAAAACACTCAAGCTTTACCAGGTCCGCGAGGCATTCACCGACTACAAACTGTATATCTTTTTCATGATTGCCCTGCTGCAGGCCATCGTAAATGGCGGGACATCGAACTTTGGGACACTCATCATAAAAGGCTTCAAATTCTCTACCCGTACGTCCCCAGTATATCACCAACATACCGTTCGGAATCACCGTTTCTAAACACTAGGCGCAGTGGTCACGGCGGTGCTTCAGATTCCCTATGGGGCCCTCATCTTCGTCGTCTTTCTGGCTTGCGTCTTCATCAACAACAAACTCCCACCGAACAATCGCTGCTTCATGATAGTTGTTTTCTTGTTGCCCAACGTTGCCGGTGCATTCGGTCTACGGTTTATACCGGACGAGCAGCAAGTTGGACGACTCATTTGCTACTACGTAAGGATCATCGCAGTCTGCTATCCTGGACATCCTCGGAAGAAGTCTTGATGTTAACGATTCTCGCAGCTAACTGGATCCATCAATGCGTCCTTCGTGCTGCTCCTCTCGCTCCAAACAGACAACATCGCGGGGCATACTAAAAAGGTCGTCACGTCCGCATGTCTATTCCTGGGCTATTGTGTGGGTAACATTGCCGGCCCCTTCTTCTACAAATCAAGCCAGGCCCCCGAATACGAATTGGGGATCTGGAGTATGATTGTTGCACACCTGCTTGAGGTCATCGTCGTGGTTGTACTGCGGTTCCTCTTGAAATGGGAAAATGACAGGCGGGATCGCACGCAGGGGGGCGTAACCGACGTTGATTTGGATGCGACAGCTTTTGGAGACTTGACCGATCGGGAGAACTTGAACTTCCGGTACATTTACTGATGTGGGTTTGGCCAATTTCCGTTTGCGTACGCTCGATATTTTGGCATTGACTGGGTGGCATCCAGCGAAGAACATCGGAAACCGAGTCGCCAGTTGTCTTGTTGATGTGCTAACAAGAAAAGCTGGGTGAAAAGTAACTAAAAGATTGTTTTGTAGCGTAAGTCACGCGTAGCGTTTCACAAAATGGCCGCCTCAGTGTGGTGCATATCTGAAATGGAAGAGATGTCGCCAAGCACGATAGTTTTCTGCAAAGTGCACCTTGAGACTATGAAAACATACAATGATCATGGCATGTTATACCCTGGTGAGAGCTATTAAGCAAAATGGTATGGCATAGAGTCGAGAGCTACCATATGAATTAGCTACTCGGTGCTTATTCTCCACCTTCGAAGTCCTCCACTGTCAAAATGTCATGTTGAACTCAACAAGGGGCTGTGTTCTCACGTCTCCCATTTCGCCCAAAAAGTGTTGCGCTAGATCCCCCTTCACTCTCTTCAGCCGATGCAGAAAATGACGACTTTCTTTCAATGAGCTAGTTGTGCTTTGTTATTTGAACACCATGCATACCTACGGAGTAGGTTCATGCCCAAAGTTCCATTCGACAAAACTGCGTTCATGATGGAATCAGGCGTGCCAGAACTGGCGAAGTCTCCTGAACATACCTTCGTTAAGGCGTAGCGACTCCGCAGTCGCCGTCTGGCGGTTTTAGGTCGGGCGTAAGGAATAGTGGTAGCTCCCGGTGTATTTTAGGCCGACGGGACTGCTGAGGATCCGTTTCGGAGCGATCGTCATCGCTGTGAACCTCAGCAAACTCCTGTAGCCAAACTCATCTCCATCTCCTTGTGCTTGAGGGGAACTTTTGAAAGACTTTCAGGTCCAGCGCGAACCTCAAGCCACGACTCATCATGTCTTCTTCTAACGTTCCGTCCAGACCTCCCTTCTCATCGTTGCCGTTGGATCCCACAGGACCCCCTGGAAACGCATGGGGCCTCTATGGGAAAGACGACCGACTCGGGGCGCTGAACCTCCTGACGCCCGCCGTCGTGGCCGCTGCTGCATCTGAAATCCAGACCGGCGACCGCGTTTCGCTGGATTGGTCACTCACCAACCCATCTCAGCCCAGTTTCGACCGAGCGCCGTTCGAGTCGAAGCTTGTGAACCGAGCCCATCCGAATGGCGAGAAGAGAACCGTCAACGACGACATCCTGCACTTTAATACGCAGTGCAGCAGCCAGTGGGATGGCTTCAGGCACTATGGTGAGACAACCCACAGGCCCTCGATGAGGCGTCAAGCCAACTTAGAGTTCTAGGTTACCAGAAGGCCAAGAGATACTACAATAACACGACTCAGGACGACCTGCAAACTCCTGAAAAGATAGGCATCGATGGTAAGTGTCCTCTTTCATCACCGGCCTGGTACGCAGTTGGCAAGGTTGCTGAGTGTTTTGCACGCGCCAGCCTGGGTCGAGAGGGGTGGCATCGTAGGACGCGGCGTCCTGCTCGACTACGCCAGCTTCTGCGCCCGGAACTCGATTCCCCTCGACGCATTCACCAGCAGCGATATTTCCCTGGAGCACCTTAAACGGATCGCCGCCGATCAGAACGTCACCTTCCGGCCCGGCGACATCCTCTTCATCCGCTCCGGTTTCACGGAGGGGTACAACGCCAAAGACGATGCTGCGCAGAGAGCTGTGGCAGCACGTGCGAGCCCCGACTTCCTCGGCGTCGAACCGACCAAGGCAGTGCTGCAATGGATCTGGGAGTCGGGGTTTGCGGCCGTGGCAGGCGACGCTCCGAGCTTCGAGAGGGCGCCCATCGCCGGACCGCACACAGCGGTCGGCGGTGCCTGGAAGGGCGAGGAGTGGGAAGAGGAGCTGCAAGGAGGTGGTTTATTGCATCAATGGCTCCTGGGCGGTTGGGGGCTACCCATTGGTGAAATGTTTGACCTGGAAGCTCTCAGTGCAAAATGTCGTGAGTTGGGAAGATGGACGTTCTTTGTGAGCAGTGTGCCACTTAAGGTAATTCAAGAATCTCAAGATCGGATCCTTGCTGAAGCGTTGATTATGAATTGGCTGACATTGCGCCTCTAGGTCCCTGGGGGTGTTGCTAGCCCCCCGAACGCGGTAGCGATCTTCTAAACATTAGTCGGTCAAGTATTTACTATATGCAAAGAAAAACAAAACCATCTTTCCATCATACTAAAGTGCCTCGCATCCTTCTCGTAAATATGCCTGTTGTCCGTGTTTAAGCACAATCGCGCTCATAATTTTCTTTCCTTTTTTATACTTTCGGCAAAGAGGCACTTCGCGAGCTATCCCAGATCTACGAGGCTGATTAGTATTCTGCATATCCTTGGAAACTCTCGTGAGCCTATCGTGGCCTGATGTTGGGCCACCTTCGCCGGAACCAGCTCTCACAGATCGAGGCTGGCCAGGACGCCATTTCTTTGCTTCCATGTGTCTGCGATAGGTACGCTACGTATAGGTGCGTACGTGCTTGGCAAATCTTACGCGCATGTAGGGCCGTTTCTTCAAGGAGTTAAGGACCCTACATCTAGCCCCGAGCTCATTTCCCTCATCTCGTGTTGCTTGTCAGAGCTGTATTTGCGACCTGGTCCTTTTTTGCCTTATTGCGCTTCAGAAGGGCTTCTTGAGAAGACGTCTTGAAGCTCACGTGCCCCAACGTTCCTCCCATCTGCCTAGAAGCTCATGGAAACGTGAGCTTGCCAGTCCAGTTGAGCAAAACCTTATGCCATGCACACCTATCATCTACAATCTACTACGCTGTGGTAGGATCGGAGGCTCCACGTCCCCAAGCCGCCCCTCTCCCCCAATGCCTCTCCCCTCTCTCCCTCTCTCTCTCTCTCTCATTACGACCTAGTCTAGATCAGTCGACTGGGTCACCCGGGGGTATCCCCACGCCAGCCTCTCAAGCAATGATGAGCGCCCCTCCAAGGATCAGGGAGCTCCTTACCAACCGAATATAGAGAGGCTAAGACGTTGGAACTGGGGTGAGGCCGGGTACCCCGCATTGTCTTCCCCGTCCCCAAAAGGATTAAGAATGAGTTGACATTTCCGTCCTCCACGTCCCGCCTGGGTCCCTCTCTTCCCCTCTCCCTTCCATCACTCGACCATGTTTCCGTGTGTCCAGCTCCAGCAGCAGGATCAGGGGAGTCTGCCGCCGAATCGCTGCCCTCAGGCACTAGCATAGCACCCAGACAGCCCAGCCCAGCCCGCTCTTTTTTTCGGTGGCAGATGGATCTGGACGCTGACGACGTCGACTCCGGTGTCGGCATCGGCACCGGCAGCAGCGGCAACGGCAATGTCAACGCCAATGTTGATGCCCGCGGCTCTGTCAATGGGATTCATCCCGGCGTTCGCCGCCAATCCCACTCACACCACCACGCAAGCCACAGCAACAGTGGGGACCATATCAACAACGCCGGAGGACATGGAAACACCATCGTCGGCAACGGCAACAACAGCGGTAGCGGAACAGGGAATAACCATCACCACCTGGGGAACACTAACGGCAGCGACAGCAACAGCAACAGCAACAACAATGACGGCAACGGCAACGGCAGCCAGCAGCAGCTGGCATCTCCGCCGCTGACCCATCCGTCACAGAAGACACCTTTAACCGAGAGCGGGAGACGCCGCCGCCATCGCGACAAAGAGCGTGTCCGTGTCACCCGTGCCTGCGACAGGTGCAAGAAGCGCAAAATCCGCTGCACAGGTATCCAGCCTTGTGAGTTGTGCATCCGCACCCAGTCCCACTGTACCTATAACGCGTCCTATGCACGGGGACGTCAGCCGCCTGTGGCCACTCGGGAGGATGTTGCCCGAATGGACCTCGATGGCCTCGACGTCTCCGCGTCGGATTCCAATACCGCTCCCGGCGTTGCTGCTGCAGCTGCCAGAGAGGATCCGTTGATGAATTCCATCGTCGTTGATGTTTCTGAACCCGTTGACTCCGATCATCAAGACGAGACGACCATCATGAGCGGCTCCAACTTGGTCATTGGCGGTGGTGGCAGCGGCAGCGTTGGTCCGGGGACTGCTGAGCCTCCCTCCCGGGCTTCTCCTGAACCTACCCAAACGGATCTTCAGGGCCACTATGTTGGCCCTTCATCCGGTGTTTCTTTCCTGTTGAGGGTGCAGAAACGTCTTCATCAAGCCGTCTCCTTTTCCCAAGCCTCCTCCATCTTCACCTTCGGCGATGCGCCGCTGCCGGATTTTGACCCCAGTGGCGCTTTCTGCTTATTGCTTTCCAAAGACGAAGCCACAACGCTCCTCAAGAGATACTTTGACTTTGCTGTGCCGACTCATCGTTTCCTCCATCGCCCCACTGTGGAAGGTTGGCTCGAAGAGTTTTACGACACTATGGGTGCTATGAAGAACCAAGAAGATGCCCCGGCTCGTCGGGCCTTGCTTTTTATGGTGTTTGCCCAAGCCCAGGAGTACATGGGCACGCACTCGCGCGAAAGCGCAAACGCCAGGTGAGCCTAGAGAAATACAGTGGCACAACACAACTGCCATGTCATTGTCGCACCCTTCCACTTTGAGTCGACTAACACCCAAGACAGTGCTCGATACTTCTTGGCTGCAGACCATCAGCTTTCCAAAGAGAGAGGTGCCGTGCGCCTGACCAGCGTACAGGCTCGCTTATGCCAGTGTTTCTGGCTGCTGTCACAATCACGCATCAACCACTGCTGGAGCTTGTTCGGCACGGCAGGTCACCTTGCCCTAGCTATTGGCCTGAACCGGAACCGGCATGCAGACCCGGCAGGGGGTTATACAAATTACATCGAAATGGAATGCCGTCGTCGCACCTTTTGGTGTGCATACAGTCTCGACAACTATCTCAGTGCCGCACTTGGTCGTCCTCGGACGTTTCATGATGAAGACATCGACCAGGAGCTACCTTCGTGCTCTGAAGATGGAGACCTACACGCAGACCACATCACGCCACGCCTGGGCCGTGGGCAGTCTCTCATGCTCGCCCCTGTGGCTCACGTCAAGTAAGCAGCCCTTGTTTGCCTTTTTGCCGGATGAGGACTAACGGTATGACCAAGACTTTCGCGGATAGTGAGCATGATCCTGCGAGATCTCTACTCAATAAGACCCTCGTCTTTTTCGAATCGATGTGCTCTAGCGGCCAAGTATTCGCAAAACCTCAGGCAATGGAGGGCCGAAATGTCACAGTTCCTGGACGACGGAATCAACACTGCTCTGCTCATTCCAATATTCCAACGTCAACGGAATGTGTTGAACTTGGCATACTGGCATGCCATGATTCTTACCCATCGCCCGTTTCTTCTCAGTAACTTTGCTCGTTTACAGCGTAACGGTAAAGGTCGCCGCCGCAGTGTACCTCATAAGGACCAGACCGAGGAGAGCGTGCACGCTTGTCTAGACGCCGCGATGCATGTCGTGGACACAGTGAATGACTTAATCCAAGCGGGGCAGCTCTTCCGCGCATTTTGGGTAAGCTCATCAATGAACAATAATGTATCGATCAGTCTGACAAGAAAAAAATGCAGTTTACTTCATACTTCGCTTTCTCGGCAGTCGTTGTCCTCTACGTCTACACGATCCAGCAGAGAACGGCCCCAGCCGAGACATGGCAAGCCTACTTCAACGCCGCGTCGCGCTGCCAGACGCAGCTCGCGTCGCTTGCGGATAACGAATCCACTCTGGTGGCGCGATATGTCCTCGTTCTCGAAGAGCTTCGGACTGAAGCTCTGAGACAAACAGAAAGACTCCACAGCGAGCCAGCCACTCGACAGAACGGCGTACCGCTCCCTCGTACCGCCAGCGTTGCTGGAGGTGGTGAGGAGAACCAGGCACAGCACGATCAGCACTCCCTCGCCGGGATTAACTTCTCCAACGTGGCTCACGCCGAGGAGTTTGTTGGTTTTGACGCAATCGACGCCAGTCCGAGCAGCTCACTGGCCGACATGACGAGCTGGGGCCAGTTTGACTCAATGGTGAGCCCTTCATGACACGTCTAGTATCTGGCGACTTGATTTTCTGACGCAGTTGACAGGTCACCTCAGGCTTTGGAGGACTCGAGGCTTTACTGAATGACGATTCATTACGATTTTAACGACTGTCACAGCAGAACGGTTCAAATTGCATGTTCTTTTCTGGCATTATCGGCGAAGGGTTTCTTTCTCACACTTGTTCACCATTTCCCACGGACATGGAAGCGGCTGTTAAAATGGCGTCGAGGGATTTTGACTTGACCTTGTCTGCATCAACATTTTTACCTGAATTGCTGCCATCTCACCCTTAATAAATTCGTAGATAATGCAAATTTCTCTGTGATTGTCATCTTGCAGTCTCGCATTACTTCATTCTAGTTTGATATACATCCCCCGTCAAAGCTTCTACCCAAACGAGACATCCCTTCAAGATGAGACCGCCGCCTCAAGACCCTCTAGGATGGCCAACACACCCTCGGCACCAGGGTCAGGTACCTTGCCCCAAGCGGACTCCTCCACGTAAACGGCTCTTCCTAGCGAAGCCGACATGCCCTTGGTAGCCTCGACTCCCTTTCTCGCGGCCGCCACTGCATCCTTGAGGTTGCCTTGGCTTTGGAGGCTTCTCACAAACGGCTCCAAAGCGTCGATCAGTGTCCTGTCACCCTGTCTGGCGGGCGTCGCCTGCTGGAGCTTCTCCAGAGCACCAACTGCCACCGTCGTCCACGACTTGAGGTCCAAGACGCCCGCGTTGGCCTTTCGCAGCTCGGATGCCAAGGCCGCGAAGAAGATGCTGTAGATTGCGCCTGATGTGCCGTCCATGTTGTCCTCAATGACATTTGTGAGGTCAATCGCCGTGCGCACGGCGTCGTCACTAACAGAAGATGACTCTGCGTACTTCAGGACGGCCTTTGCGCCCCTAACAAGCGTGACACCGCAGTCGCCGTCACCGACTTGGCTGTCATGCGCTGTGATCTGGGGCTCGGCATCGTTTAATCTCCTGGCTGCCTCGGAGACAACCTTCTTGAAGACGTCCACGTTGACTGGGCGCAGATTTCATAGGTCAGCAAACGATATGTTTCTCTCCATATGATTTAGTCAAACAAAAACTACGTACGCTGAACGCCGCTCTTGTTGGAGCTGTCGGATGCGTGGCCTGACTCGGCGCTCTCGACGAGACGCTGCTTCGGGTCTCCGCTGGTCTCGTTGTGAGGCGAGTAAGCCCAGCCGACAGCATCAGTGCTGGCGTCAATGTATTTCAGAATATCAGAAGTCGTCTTCAGCAAGGTAATGCTAAAGCCGGGGCCGTTCAAACTCGTCATGTATGTACCGGAAATGACGCGGGCGAGCTTGAGTCCACGGGCACCTTTGAAACGTCAGCATGCATTCGAAGCCTGGTTCATACCAAACCGTCGCCAGACTAAGAACTAACCGAGAGCATTTACGACCTTGGCAGTAATACCACCAAATTCAAGAGGTGAAACGCCGCCCAAGTTGTTGACCAAAAGGACAACCTCCTCGGCGTTTGAAAAGTCAACGTAGCCTCGGTCAGAGTCATTGACGTCGAGGAGCTGTGTGAGCATGGCGTCAATGAGTTTCGGCAGTTGCGGCCGGGGCTTCAGCACTTGGCAGCCCGGCTCGTTGTGAATACCCATTCCCAGCTCGACCTGATCTTCCGAAGAGGCAGCGGCAGCCTCACGACCGGGGATGTGCACGTGCTCAAGCGACGCGCCGACAGTGACGAGGTTGTCGACTATCGTCTTGCCCAGCTTTAGCACATCGTCCAGAGACGCACCGGTCTCCTTGTACGCGCCGAGAATCTTGTGCACGAGGACGGTACCCGCCAGCCCACGGCGTCCGACCTTGCCGCTCTTCTTGCGGCCCACTGAGACGTCGTCACCGACAATTAGGACCTCGACGGGAACGCCGAGGCTGGCTTTGGCCTTCTCGGCCGCCAGGTGGAAGTGGAACACGTCGCCCGTGTAGTTCTTGATGATGAGCAGGACGCCCGCGGGGGATGCTACACGGCTGATTCCGGACAAGATCTGCGCGACGCTGGGGGAAGCAAAGATGGACCCCGAGACGGCGGCAGTGAGCATGCCGTCACCGACGTAGCCAGCGTGGGCGGGCTCATGACCGGCACCGCCTCCTGAGAGGAGTGAGACGTGTTGTGAGTTGTTCTTTGTGAGCCAGATTGCTGGTTGAAAGTTTTAGTAAATGGAGTGACTCTGAAGACGCGAACGGAGGGTTGGAGATGGGCGCTGGCGTACTCTTCTTGGACTTGTCAAGGGTCAGGCCGGAATGGGTCAAGACAAGACTCTCGAGGGCATCGAGAACGAGGTCCTCGGCTTCGTCGTAAAAGTGATTATTCGACATTGTGAACACAGACTGATGTGCAGGATTCCTCTGCGAAAGAGATCAACTTAGAATAGTCGTTTTTCTCAGTCTTCAACTGGCCACACACACACATACACATGTACACGTTGTTCTGGAGCTCTCCCGACAATAATAAGCAATCCCCCCTTTACCCCGCCGCATCTTGACCCAGCATCAAAATCGTCCGACGCCCCGCGTGTTCTCCGCGTGTTTGCCCTCGGCTCTCCGCAGTAGGTCCCGTCAAGCCTCCCAGCCGGAAATACTCGTTCCTCCCGTCCCGATGGATGCGGAGGATTCGGGTGTCTGCGAGTGTGGAAGGTCAATTATTCTCCGGAAAGTCTCATCGGAACATGGCCCGTGCTTACCGGCCCGCTGTCCTCCTGTGCGCTTTTCCGTGTCCCATGTCCATCATCCCCGGTGTGCTTTTCCGTCGGTTGTCTCGGCACCCGTGACCTGTCCGCTATGGGAAATGCTGGTACCCCATCCTCGCCACCCAGCGGGAGAGAGAGAGGAGGGGTGGATGGCGCTGGAAAGCAGGGTGCGCGACTGGACGGAACTGTTGGAGAAACGTCAAACATGGACAAGGGGGGCGGCGGCGGTAGTGCTGGTGGTGGTGGTCGATCTAGATGGGATGGACGATTAAGGATATTAGCCGTCTTTCAACTCCTCCATGTTATCTTCAAAAGTCACTCGCTGCACGCTGTTTGATGGATTGCAAGAAGCGCCTTGAGTGTCTGCAGATGTAAAGAATACTTGATACCCCCTCCTACTTCAGTCGACTCGTCCTTTCAATTTTTGTCTTTCGAGTTCGATACCCCCCAACTGTTTACTGTCCATACAAATTGCCTTTGTTCAATCATGGCTATTCACACGGAAGGCGTGGTGTCGAGATCAATTCTCAGCTCCGAGAAGCCGACCGTCGAGATCGTCGAGACTGTCAAGCCTGTTGAGCCCATCGAGCTTAGAACAGTCACAGACCTGCTTCTCAGACGCGTCCAGGAAGCTCCTGACGTCGACGTCCTGGCTTACCCGGCAACAGCGCGCGGCAAAGACGACTATGTCAACTACACGGCTAAGGACCTCGACCGCTTCGCCGACGAGGCGGCGCGTAAGTATGCGCAGGCCGGACTCCTACCAGAGGTATGCATGCACATCCACCCAGCAGGCTCTCACCGAGTATCTCACTCGGTCAACCTTGCAGGACATCCACTGACAAGAGGTAGAACCCTGCTGCAAGCCAAGCGGAGGTCGTTGCCCTCCTGGCGAACTCCGACCTCAACTACGTTGTCTCCATGTTTGCCCTATCACGAATGGGCTTCGCAGTGCTCTACCTCTCAACGCGTCTGTCGCCAGAGGCCTACGCCAACCTTCTAAAAAAGACAAACTGCAACAGAATCGTCATCTCGGACCGGTACAGCGACATGGCCTCGCAGATCAACGAGCAATCGCCCATTTCCACCTTCAGCATCCTCGACAAGGCCGATTATGATCTCCCGAACCCATCGGGCGAGCGCTTCCCTGTCTTTACCCACCCCAATTCCTTGCAGCGCATGTCCTTCATTGTGCACTCCTCTGGCTCGACAGGTCTCCCTAAGCCCATCTTCCAGACTCACGGCGCGTGCATCTCCAACTACTCCAGCGGTATCCCCTACCGAGCGTTCCTGACCCTGCCGCTGTTCCACAACCACGGCATCTCGACGTTGTTCCGTGCAATCTACGCCGGCAACAGGATCGCCATTTACAATGCCAACCTGCCCCTTTCCGGTACCACACTGGTCAAGGCCATGGACGCTACGGAACCTGGCAGCTTGCACTGCGTGCCGTATGCGCTGAAGCTGCTCGCAGAGACCGAGGGAGGCGTTGAGGCGTTGAAGAGACTCAAGCTAGTGCTGTACGGCGGCAGTAGTTGCCCAGATGACTTGGGTGACCGTCTCGTTGAGGCAGGTGTCTACCTCGTCGGTCACTATGGAGCGTAAGTAGCCTCTGAAACCCTTCGGTGAAGGACCAGCACAGACTAACTGGCTCGCAGGACCGAGATGGGTCAGCTAATGACGTCGTTCCGCGAGCCCGGAGACAAGTACTGGAACTACATGCGCCCGCTGCCTTCGGCCAAGCCGTGGCTGCGCATGATTCCCATCGGGGGTGACGTGTACGAATGCGTCGTCCTCGACGGTCTCCCGTCAAAGGTCTTGTCCAACTCGGACGACCCGGAGCCCAACTGCTACCGCACCCGCGACACCTTCGTACCTCACCCTACCATCCCTGATGCGTGGAGATACCTCGGCCGTCTCGACGACCGAGTTACGCTCGTGAATGGCGAGAAGGTCCTTCCGATCCCCTTTGAGAACCACATCCGCGAGCACGAACTGGTGCAGGAGGTCGTCGTTTTTGGTGTCGGAAAGTCAATCCCCGGTCTGATTATCATTCCAAGCGAGAACGCCAAGGGGCTCTCCAAGGAGGAGATTCTCAACACCCTGAGCCCCGTCATCGCAGAGGCCAACGATAGAGCCGAGGCCTTTGGCCGCGTCTCCCCCGAAATGATCGAAGTGGTAGACATCGGAACAGAGTACCCGCGCACCGACAAGGGTACCGTCATTCGCGCCGCTTTCTATAAGCAGTTCAACGACCTGATCGAGGAGGTCTACAGGCGCTTCGAGGCACCCAAGGATGACGTCGCGGGCGGCGAGCTCGTCACCCTCGACCTGCCGCAACTCGAGGACCACATCCTCGACCTCTTCCGCACGAAGCTGGGTTTCACTTCCCTCGAGAAGGAGACCGACTTCTTCGAGGCCGGCGTCGACAGTCTCCAAGCCAGTACCGCTCGCGGGCACATTCAGCGCGGCGTCAACGTTGGCGGCAAGACCCTTGCGCAGAACGTCGTCTTCGAGTACCCCAACGTTCTGTCTTTGTCAAAGCACATCCATGCTCTCAGAACCGGCGAGACCGTGCAAGCCGAGAATGAGATCGAGGTGATGAAGAAGCTCATCGCAAAGTACTCTGACTTCAACGAGAGGAAGCCCGGAACCATCACTCCCCAGGGAGAGACCGTCGTTCTCACCGGCGCGACGGGCTCCCTTGGCGCCCACATCCTCGCTCAGGTCGTCCGTCAGTCCTACGTCAAGAATGTTTACTGCCTCGCCCGTGCTTCATCGCCCGACGAGGCTGAGTCCCGCGTCCAGGCCTCCCTCGCCTCCAAGGGTCTCGCCCTGTCCGACAGAGACAAGGCGAAGGTCAAGTACCTCCCCACGAACCTCGGCCTGCCCGATCTGGGCCTTGCTGAAGACGCCGCTACTGAGCTCCGCAAGTCCCTGACGACCGTCATCCACTCCGCCTGGGCCGTCAACTTCAACCTCGGTGTCGCCAGCTTCGAGGCCCAGCACATCCGCGGCGTGCATAACCTCCTCAACTTCTGCCTCAGCACCGAGACCGTCAACCCCGCGCGGCTGTACTTCTGCTCCTCCATCTCCGCCGCCGCCGGCACACCGATCCCCGCGACCATCAAGGAGACGTACGTCGAGAACTTGGAGCACGCGCAGAACATGGGCTACGCGCGGTCCAAGGTTGTGACTGAGCACATCGTCAAGGCGGCCGCCACCAAGACGGGCATGACTGCCAGAGTTCTGAGACTCGGACAGATCGTCGGCGATTCCGAGGGCGGTGTCTGGAACCAGACCGAGGCCATCCCGTTGATGATTCGCAGCGCCAAGGTGATCAAGGCGCTGCCCGCTCTGGATGAGGTGAGCTCTTACCACAAGATAAAACCCCATCAAGCTTTAGGACTAACCAAATGTTGTAGACACCCTCATGGATGCCGGCCGACAAAATGGCCCTTGCCGTCCTCGAGCTCGCCCGTCTCACCGGCCCTCGCTGCGAGTCCTGCGGCGCACCCGCGTCCCCCGACGACGCGGACCTGGACCTCGTCTACCAGGTACAGAACCCGCGCCTCTTCCACTGGACATTTGACTTCCTCCGCGCTCTCCGCGCGGCCGGTCTCGAGTTCCAGATCGTCTCGCAGCGCGAGTGGGTCCGTCGCCTCCGCGAGTCGGACCCGAACCCGGAGACGAACCCTACCTACAAGCTCCTTGGCTTTTTCGAGGAGAAGTACGACAACGACAAGCCGGGCCGCCAAGGCCTGGTGTTCGAGACGCAGCGAACGGGCGAGAAGAGCCCTGCTGTCGGAGAGGGATGGGATGTTGTCGGTAGCGGACTGGTTGAGAAGATGCTTAGATGGATGGAGACGCAGTGGTAGACGGCGGGATATACCAGAAAGTGTGACCATTAGTGGCGTTTGGCATAGTGAATTCGGGTTCCTTAGTTCTAGTCAGTTTTTTTGGTTAACATCATGATCATGATCAAATTGATTGCATTTATCATCATTTAGCTGCAGCTGTCCAGTTTAATACATCTGACTAGGTATCGATTCGCATAAAGTTCCAAGCTAGTTGAGAAGGTTTACTCTGGTCACAAACGATATGAACTGGTGAGGCGGACGAGTCACTTAGAGAAGAGTTTGATCGGAAGAGCCCGCCGGAAGTGGTGTGGCTTGGGGGGCCGCCCGCAATCACCGCATTCTGTAATATAGATGTGGTGAGGCAAGCTCGCTTGATACGTAGCGCAAATTCCGACCTTACTAAATCGTGCACTTCATCGACCGGCCAGCGCCAGAGGGCGAGCTCCAGTGAGGCGCCTACGTGCTCACGGGGGTTGGACAAGACCTCTTACTGCCAACAACCAAGATTTTGATATATTTCAGTCCTCATATCCCTCTCTCCTTGGCTACAGAGATTTCCAGAAGAACGGTACAGTGCATTGCACCCGTTTCAATGCCAGCATTCTAAGCCTCGCGCTGTGATAGGTGAGGGCATTCACGCCTATCAACATCACATACCTCACGAATCGCGATGGCTACTCGGTTATCGAATGTTGGCACCTCATCTCCGTCCCAGTTGAGGCGCGCGCAGCTTTAACCTACGCAGTCGGCGGCGACCTGACGCGTGCCGAGAGTTCAGTCATTCAACCACAGGACGAGGTTGGGCGAGGTATGGGCACCGGCCGTGCCGTGAGCTTTTTATGTGTTCTTCGGGAAAGGAGGCTCAACAACATGGCACCTGAGTTTGCTCCTCACATCTCTTCAACTTCAAAAGATCCGACGGTTGTCGGGGGTGTAAGGAGTTTCCTCCCCAAGTCGGATGACGTCAGAATATTGGAGCAAAGTGTCTGATGCGCAGCGCAGACTCACTGTTATCCTTAATGGACTGAATGAAATCCCGTCGCCTGCGGCGTGGAAGGGGTTACAAGCCATCCGTCGCCTGGTGTCGCTCAACCACCAGAACAGACAATTGCGTATGTCCCGGCCGGAACGGTTTCGTCGTCTTCAGTCATAGCATCAGACGCGAAAAACGTCAGCGTGCACGCGGGGCACTTAGCCGAGTTCCCCGGGGACAGACCCGACGGTGTTGGCGCAAGTGCCGTTCGTAGGAGCCGTGGCACCCCGAAGGACACCGTCATAGGAGACGGGCCATGTGAGAAGAGGGGGTTGGATGCTCTGAGTGACCAAAGATGAAGACATCGAGCGTACCCCGTGACAATGGCATTCAGGAGTTGGTTGCCAACCTCGTTCATCGTGGTGTCGATGGTCCCCGCGAGAGCCTCGGGTCAAGGGATGGGAAGGGAAGTGAGCGGAGGGGAGCTAGCTTGGACGATGGTACAGGGAGATATGTCCCTGCCCTCCGAGTACCAATATCGCGTTAGCCGCCGGCAGAACCCAACCAGCCCTTGGGAAAAGAACGATGCGGCTGATCGTCTTGTGACGGACCAATGCATCATTCTGCGTCGACTATAGGAGAGGCGACGGATGTGGCTTTGGTATTGATTGATTGGTCTGGTCGGTCTTTGTGTCAACCGTCCGCTTGATGATTGACATTTTACTCATTGTCTTCCAAATGCCTGGCCCAACCCGGTTGCGGTATTGCAAAGCATGGTAGGCTTTTCAAGACGACATTGACTTGCACGGCATGTGCATTGTTGTGCTGGGCGTTGATTTTGGGGACTACAGTTCAAGTCGTGCTGACACGGAGGGACTGGTCGGCTCACTGCATACTTACAGTACATGTTCGCCCCAGGAATACTTCACCAATGGTTTAAGGAAATTCATAAACCTAGTATTGATTGTGGTATCCGTACACAGAATCAACATGACAAACACGAGGCACGCTTAAATTCTTGCCACAGCTGAACGGCGAGCGGGAAAACATATGGCAGCGCGCGGTGCTAGGTACACACAATTCTCTTGACATGATACAAACCCGCGACCACCGGCTTTTCCTGTGTACCTTTCGTGCTTTCAAGTACTTGATCGTCCCGTAGCCTCTTGTACCGTCAATTGCCAGGTGCGTTTCTACTAGGACCTAACCAGCTCGCAGAGTACGTCAACGACGGCATACACTAGATCATCCCAAGCCCTGCCAGGGTAAAACGGGGGAAACGGGCGCAGACAAGCATGCGACCACCGGTTTCTTGAAGCCTGCCGTAAGATCCGCTGTTAATTACTACAGCGATCACATTTCACATACCACGGTGTTCAGACCAAACGACGGGCCATTTACCCATGTCTCTGCGTCAGTGTTATTGGGTCATGACATGGACGAGCGCCGAGATGACGGATGATGCGGAATCAAGGGAGATAGCCAGAAAAGGGAGCCGATGCGATGGCAGGTGATTCCAGCAACATCATCCGTCGTTCGTGTGGGTAATAGTAATAACAATGATACGACCCAGGCTTGAGACATTACGGCGGCCGGGACGGTCCTAAGTTCATGTAGCCAATGTCCTCTTTTACGTTTATTCTCGTGCTGAATAGCTGCGGTGTGACGGAACATGAACCGACGGCGAGATCCTCGAAACCGCGGGAAAACAGCCACGATACCCAGAGTATTGAGACATGCATACAGTCGCAAGCTGGGCTGGGCCACATGCGGACGTTTTTCATTTCTTTTTCATCGTCCTGTCCCCGATCCAGTCCACGCCCGGGATCCGATGTGCAGACGAAGATCAAATGTCAGGGCCCAATGCCTCGGGACGTGACGCAGCTTTCTTCTCGCCGTGATTCCCGTGGTGCGCCTGCATCGTGTCAACAGATCGGTGACAGGCCTAAACATGGCGGGAACGGGAGGGAGACGGAGAGAGAGCGAGAGAGAGGTACGTGAAAGCGGGAAGGTGGGATCTGATCCTCGGCAATGCCCTAAGAACCCACGATTTGCGAATCGCCTACTCCCGCGCCGGCTGCCTGTGCGCTCGGTATTTCGAGGACGGGCCCCTACTCCACACAGGACAGCACGGTGCTTCGGTGGGGGGAGGTGTGGGATAGGGTGCTGACAGCGATCATCCCGGCAGAGGCACGACATGCCTAAAGAGGCATGCGGACCCGGTCGAGAGGGTGGGAATGGAGGGAATCTCATCGGCGACGGCCATGGGGTCGGAGCGCGGGTGGAGAGGCATCAGGCAGATAGGCCAGGGCAGGGCAGAGGAGCAGACGAGCCACGTTCAACCTGCTTGAGCTTGAGGAATGTGGGAAAAGGAAGCAAACAGAATGCTCAGCGTTCGTGATTGGAGGGTTATCTTGTCTGGTGATGCCCCTCGTCAGACGCAGCCTTGGCGGCCTCATACATGTATGGGTAATTGGTAGCCGGGAATAGGCCGCATGTCTCAAGATGGCAGGGCCAGGCGGCTGGATTTGAGAAGGATCGTAGGCGTCGCAAGTTGTCAAGTTAGTCAAGCTCAGAGTAAGCTCAGCTCTGTCCAATGCTACTACCGAGTGAACGTGACCTCGTCGGCTCGTGGATCCTTGCTAGTTACGGCGTGGTCTGCGTGAAGGACCGCGTGTTGAAGGGATTACATGTGGCTGAGCTTCCGTGTTCTCGAACCT
>MPGH01000020.1:0-22779 GCA_001937105.1 Colletotrichum chlorophyti
TAACCCTAACCCTAACCCTAACCCTAACCCTAACCCTAACCCTAACCCTAACCCTAACCCTAACCCTTAGAGGGCGGTTAGTGGCAGCGTTAAGCTAGCTTCCTATGAGATAGGGCTGGGGTAGCTGTGTCTTAGTGTTATAGCGGCGTTTAGCCCTTAGGGTAGGAGTTAGCTCTAGAGGTAGCCTAAAGCTTTAGTTAGGGCCGGCTAACGTTGCTAATACCGGTCCAGTGCCCGGCAGCGGCTGTAAGGCCATTGCAGAAGGGCTTTAGAGATAGGAAGTAAAAGGTTTTCAGCTGTTAAGGATTAGAGCGAGATGTTACCTATTTCACTAATAGGAGATGCTAAGAAAAATTAGGTAAGAGGGAAGTTGTGCTACAAAAGGTACCGCGCAGTGCTTACTATAGAACTTCCGTCCTAACTTCTAGTCGTCTTGTATACATTTATAAAGAGTTAGTCAACCTTAGAATTATCTAAAGAAATTAGGTAAGTAGTTAGGCTTGATATAATATTTATATATAAGAACTAAGAAGACACTTAGGTACCTATAACTTATAAATCTGTTTTTATTTTTATCTTAAGTCCCTAGTCTAATAGCGTTAACTAAACTAATAAGAAGCCTAATAATATTTATTACTATTTAGATTAGTAAGTAAGGGTAGCGTTAACTAGTACTTATACTATAGACCCTTAAAGCTATCTAGCTTACTATAACCTTACGTTTCTTAACGTACAGCTCTGTATTTCTACTAAAACCTATGCATTCATAGCTACTGTCCCTATATAAACCCTGTATAGTACAAACCGTTGGTAGGTTAATTGATTGTAGTACCTGGTAACCCAATTAGGCCTAACTTACTTATATAAATAGTCTATATAGTTTTATATTAGATCTAGCCCGGGCTGGTGAGGGTAGGAGTCCCGCCCCCTAGGGCAACTGTGTAATACACTCCGCTCAGCTAGCGTGTCTAAAACGAAGTCTCTGGGACCATCGCACCCACCTTAAAACGTATAAAGTAAACCGAACCAGTAGCCGGTCTTATAGACTAAGGTCGCCCCTAAGTTAAAGTTACAGCTACTACCGCCTAGTACAGTAGATAAGGTAATAGTATAGCTATCTTAAACAAATTTATAGGATCCTATAGATATAAGTTCTAGTAGCGTATAGCGGCTAAGAATTTAGCCTATATTGTTAATAAAATATACGTTTAACGTATTATAACCCCCCTAATAGAGGGCGCACTTTATTTCTATCTCGCTACGGTCGGCGGACTAAGAGGGATTTATGTTCTAAGTTATACTAAGTAGCTTAAATAATATACTTAATAGTACAAACCTAGTATTAAGAACCGCTAGTTAATTAGAGAGCTGCTTATCCTAAGAACTACATTAGTAAGGCTATCTATGCCCAGCAGCTAGTTTACCTACTGTCCTAAACTCTTAAGCCGTTATGCGTAAAGTAGTCACGATGTGAAAGTACGTGCCTATTACCAATTTAGTCTACCCGCGTAGCCAAAGCCTTAGAGGTCTATTTATTACATACTCAGCTTCTAATAGTTCCCTAGAGGCGTTCAAATGCTTAGGAGACGGCGGTAGGATTCTATAGGTAAATTTAGTTAGGACGTTAAGATTAGCTAAGTATAGAGCAGTCTATAATCCGTATATAGTAATCCAAAGTAACAGCGTTATTTTGGAGACCTAAGGAGGGATGGTAATTAATCGTTTGGTTGTTATAAATAAATCTATACTAATAATAAACAGTGTCTAGAAACAGCCTTCTTATACTAGTTTGAATATAAGAATAGTCTACAGTCTAAGTTGTTATAGGTCGGCGGCTTAGAGATATAGCACTAATAACAGATTATATTACATTAGGTTTTTCCTTTAGAATCCGTTAGCAGCAAAAGGTTATAGACTTAGCACACGCTTGACTTACCCTTAGTCCTTCTATATAGGATCTGGGCTATGTTACTAATATCTTAGTTAACCAAGCATCTTTGTACACACTGTTTAACATATGTACATAAGGTTTTGCTGTTTACTACAGTAATAGTTATGTATTATCTGTTTCTAGATAAAGAATTAAGGAAAACTTTCGACACCCTTCTGCAATATAAAAGACTTATCAGGCTAATGACAAGATATAGTTATCTAGTGGTAGATTGACTAACAGCTACGATTAACGCACCCACACCTACTTAACAGGTAAAGAAATATCTGTAAAGCAATATTTAGCTCTCCGTCTCTAAGAGTTCATCGGCATTAGAATTTATAATATAACTGCATAACCAATGGTTTCTTAGAAATGTTGTATTAGATTGCTGGCTTGAGTCTGCTACCTAATTGCTTTCTCGCAGATAAGACTCTGCTCCGAAAGAGCCGAAGAGGGGAAGCATTTAACATTAATTATATACCAGGCTATATAAGGTAGGAAACTATTAATATAAATACGTCGAAAGAGGAAGGTTTTTACCGGTATAACAAAGCTTAATCCTGTAAGTGTTTCTAATTTTATCTTTAAGGTTAAGACCGATGTATACTACAGAGGTACTAACTAGTACAAACGTGGAGTTAGTTAGCTATAATGTTATAATTCAGAGAAGGAGCGGGGTCTGTTCTAGCACTCTCTATAAGCGTAGCGTCAACAAACTATTCACTCTTATACAAAGGAGTGCTTAGATAAGGGGACAGCCTTACGTCCCTATACTGGTATCGAACTATGGCTGGATTAAACTTTTATATATATCTTAGGTTGTTTTGATCTGGGTTTTAATGTTATGGACATGAATTCAATTTGATGCGTACGATAAAGAACCATTCAGAGCCTGCATACTAAGGACAGGAAACGCCCCCATTGATAGAGTCACCGAAACTAAACCAGAGTCATAGACGTAGTACGCACCTTGGTGCCCATCAGTTTCGGAAGCAGTCTCGACCCACCTGTAGCCCTTAACGCCCTGCTTAACCGCATCATAGGTTTTCAAAAAGGCACTACCTCCTAGCAAGGCTCAACTACTGCGGAGCCCGGTTTGGCATTCCTTCTTGGTCTTGTTGCTCAGGAGCACAACTGGTGCTGCACCGCAGTCACGCGCGACGAGGACGGCTTGACCCGCCAGTGGAGCAAGATTCTGATTNCACAACTGAGACCACCGCAGGCATTTACTCAAAGATCGCTGTCATGCAAACAAAAGCGCGTTGGGTCGAAGACGATTTCTATCCTTAGTACAGGTCCATACTAAGTTAGGCGTTGACTGGGTGGTTGTCCCATCTAGGTTGCAGATCACATGTAACTCCTATCAACATGGCATCTTACTAAAATATAGAGCTACGGACATACATCGTGGTTTAAGAAACAGAATTTTGGACTGTAGGACAGCGGATTGAAACTCAGTCAAAAAAGAAGATAAGACTAGGAAAGATATGGATTGCTAGGGGAAGAAAGTTGTGCTGGTGAAAGGAAAACCCAAGAGGTAAGCCATTAAACCTTGCGTGATGACTGGAACACTGCAGTGGAAAAAATCTAAACAAACCTAAATAACGAATAGGGCCGAGAGCCCTAGGTCGTCACATTAATGTCTCTAGAGGGATGGTTCAAATGTGTCTGGAGGGAACCATTCAGCGTGTATAAAAGGTTTGTTTCAACGTCTCCGGAGGGATAGTTTAACGACTCTGGAGGAATCCCCTGAGCCTTTATGTTAGGTCTTTTTTTTTTTCAAAAGTCTCCAGAGGGATAGTTTTAACGTCTCTAAAGAAATAGTTCTAACATCGCTAAAAGAATAGTGAAAAAGTGCTCATGTGGAAGAGGACCCTGCTAGTATTTTATGTTAAGTTGAGAAAGATCAACTAGTAGTAGTTTAAGAATAAAATAGCTTCAAATCTAAGCAGGCTTTTGGCATGGCCGATCGATTTGATGCACACCTAAGTATCCCGATGTGAGTCTCCAGTGCAGATTCCCCTAGTCGCGCTCAATCTGTAGAGGTCTCGGCTGTGCTTTAAGTTGACTCGGTCTGTCTCCCTGGCATCTTCCAGTACCTGGTGGAGGATGGTGTTGGCGGTCGCTACGGGTGTTCGTAGGTGTTCCGGTGTTACGACCGCTGCAGTTGGTCCCTGTGGGCTCGTAACTATATAGTGCAGAACAGGGGTTAATGATGCCGGAGTCGAGTCGAGTCGAGTCATCATTACCGAAGCTTTTGTTTTGTGCTACAGCTGGTTGCCCTGACCTGCTCGTAACATTCGGCACCGATGAGTTACGACCGCTGCAGTTGGTCCCTGTGGGCTCGTAACTATATAGTGCAGAACAAGGGTTAATGATGCCGGAGTCGAGTCGAGTCGAGTCATCATTACCGAAGCTTTTGCTTTGTGCCACAGTTGGTTGCCCTGACCTGCTCGTAACACGATGGTTGTTCGATGTGGGCGTTCGCATTAGGAGCAGAGCCAGCAGCTTCCTTGGCCGCTTAGCCGCCAGTTCATTACCTGAGACACCGAAATGCGCCTTGGTCCAGTGAGATTGGACCTCTTAGCCTCGACTTCGGGCACTTCCGTCGCATATATGCGGACTCTCTCCGGTCCCCTGACGTGATGTCTTTGATTGCTTAGTCGGCGAACTCGTTACCGTAGACGAGTTGTGGCGTCCATCACAATGGGACAGCTTACGCTAGGCTAGCTTGTGTTTGCGCTTTAGTCCAGTACGGGAGTCGTCCCAGGGCGGGCGGGAAATTTCCTCGGCCTGAGTCCCAGAATCAGATATCCATAATTGCTGGGGCCAAGCACAGATTCGCGCGAGAAGAGTTGGCAAACCGCAATCTTGAGTGGAACGGCGCGGTGTCTAACGATCATAAGTGCATCCAAACATAGAAAATAATGACAAGAATGACAACATTGTTCATGGGTCATTTTGTCGTTTACTATGACGCCACCGTTGATAGCATCATGAAGCCTGTCCCGACACCAAACCTGCCTGCCTCTGTTCGTATGCATTTGTTTGCAAATCGCTACCCTGTCCCACGCTCCACATTACCCTGGTACCCAATCATGTCCGGCAACGCATCAAATCGTCTTAGCTCAGAACCAAAAATTCCTACTTTCGCGTGCTTTGGTTTTCTCAATAATGTCCGATCCGGCTGTTCTTAATCACCTATATGTTACTTGTCCTTTCCGGGCTCCTTTGCCTCCAGCCTTAACTCCTACTTATATGCCTAGATTGGCTGCTGGAGCTCACATATACTGCGTCTAGACTTGGAAGCTTATTCCTTTTTATCCCCGCTATTTCCACTACGGACTCTATATCCTTAGCTATGAAGTCCTCCTGTGTAGGTGTCGCGTCTAGTTGCCACAGCGGAGTACCGTTCCATTGGTTAGAATGTATATCTAACGAATACGTTCGCTTATTAAATAGCTTTAGGAACCAGTAACTCATCCTTATAATAATCTTATAATAAATATTTTCTACTAACGGCCTAATGCCCGGGATCAAGAGGGCAATAAGCGTCGCCCTAATTTCTACTACTTTAATTATAAAGAGTAAGCTATAGATCTATAACTAGTTTAGTTATTATTAACTATTAATTATAAGTATAAACTATACTATAAATATAGTAATAACACTTTAATTAGTTAGTTAATAAATTAGCTAAAGCGTGATTATAGGGACTTCTTATAGTATTCCTAATAGAAAAATATATACTATTTAAATCTTACGTTTCCTTATTGTCTCTAACGTTTAGAGCATTATAATAGGAAAGCTGAATAGTATAACGTTATAGAGCAGGGAGACAGCTGAGTTAATACTATAGATAAAGCCCTAAGGTAGGTACTTATATACATTAAACTAAGTCTACTACTTATAAGGCTAGATCGCTATAACTAAGAGACAGTATAGTATAATTAATAACATCTACGTAATATATCCCAAAAGTAGGAAGAGAGCGGCTCCCTTAATCGCTATAACAAAGCCTTTATAAACAGCATAAACGTAATAATAGAACGCTAAGCCTAAGTAGCAGTAAAACAAAAGAGTACTTAAGTAAATTAGATACATAATAAAGTTAAGAATCTCTATTCGCTCTAAGGTATCCTACGTTATAATAAATTAAATAAATTTAAAATGCTAACTAGATCCAATATTAATAAGTGTGATGTACATTAGGACGAATACTATAAACAGAGACTGTATTAAAGCAGTTAACATAAGCTTATAGTAACTAATGCCCTCTTACTACTTACTATTAATATAACGGCTAGAATATTATTAACCCTAAAGCTTTTCTATAAGAAGTATTGCGAGAATGACCGGCCGTTTACCACCACCAGCGTTAGAGCGAACATAAAGATGCACGCGTCTATAGACGGCGCGTCTCTGTCCTCATTAAGGTATTACAGACTGATTTTTAATGGTACGCGACCAGCAGCGACGGCAGCGGCGGCCTCGGAGTTGCCCATCATGTCGATGGTGTCCGAGGAGATGTTTTCGACCCGGCTTGTGGACAGCCGACACACCGTTTCTATACTTAGCTGGCAGAGCCTCCACAACCTGTATGTTACTGGTCGCCTGCTTCGGCATCATCCTGTATCGGGTTGGGATGCGATCGGATGACACAGATTCGCAACTCTAAACGTCGGCATGGAGGAAGGCCCCAGGTGAGCCTTGGCTGCATGCGCGTGAGTGAGGCTGTCAAGAAAGGTTGGCACTTGTGTCTGGGCTGAAGAAAAGATTGGGTATGGCAGACTACAGGGGGACTGTTGCAAACCCCCAGTCGCTTCTATCTAGGGTTGGGGGATCTAGTCCTTTGTCATCGGAGTACTTGGGGATGGTTTAGGGAAGGCACCGCGGACTAGCAGCGGGCCCGCGCGTAAGCCCTTTGGTCAGTCGGTTACCACCAAAGCAAGTAACTTAGATAACTAGTTGATAGTTGCACGACAAAGTCGCTTACAGCATCCAAACCAGCACTTAAGCAGAGATGATATTTTCTCTTCTCTAATCAAACCTCAAATCCCGGACCCTGTTTCTTCTCAGGGATGGAGCCACAACTATTTCAGAAATCACGAAAGCGTACCATTTGCTCGTCTTCCGCTCGCAATGAGAAGCAGCTTCGTGAGCCCTTGGTGGTCAACGCAGTAATCCCGCTGCCGGCCAGCAGCGGACTAGCGGTGCAGTTTTCCTGCTTCAGAGAGCCCAGCGACTTCATATCATAACAAGAAAATGCAATATCGTTGTGGTGGTGAAATGAAAAACCTCAATGGAAACCGAATCCCCTCCTTCCCCTTTCCCTCCGAAACTGCATCCAAGCCGGTAAGAAGCACTCTGAACTCTTCACGACCACGTTTTCTGGCGCGAACTATTGCCGCCGTTGCGGCCTGACTAACCCTTTTCAGCTCCGGCATTACTACGTAATAAGCCAAGTCCAAAGCTTCAGCTTTTCCGGATCCCGACAATGAGGTGCAGGAGCTCGAGGACTACCGCCACGACCAATCAGTCCAGTCAGCCATTTGAGGCGTGATAGGCCGAAGCCCGTATCAACCGTCGGTATTGGGCACACAGATCAGCAGCTCCTTAACGAAGCCTCCGCCCCCGTCGCCATAACTACACGGGCGCTTATCTCCTCCTGCGCTGTTAGCCGATCCTCAGTTTATGAATGACGGTGGCATCAGCGGCCAGTCCGGCCCTGCCGACTTGAAAGTTCAAGTACAGAAAACCTACTAGGCATGGGACGGGATACCAATGGGTACACATTAGTCTTCTCCTGGTGAGCTTAGACGCCGAATACTTCAATGGGCTTGCAGTGGAGGTTCTAGAGAAGGGCTCGCCAATAAAGACACAGTGATCAAGTTTTCCTCGGGAGACTTGCTGAGGCAGTAACGTTGGCCTAGATGCGAGTCAATGTTGTAGCGGATTGCTTATTGATGAGCTTCCTCAGGGCTGGATCACACATTCCGTAGCCTCTTTTGCGAGCTGCTTCCTAGGGCCCTCAAAGCTAGAGATAATGTTATCAACAGACTGCGTGATGGTTAAGAAGACATCCTTCCGCGCCGCGTAGCGCCAGGCATCCTCGTCCAGGGCAGACAGGACATACCTAGTTGCGGCCCCGTTCGTAGCTGAAGTTGAGGTTGAAGACGAAGACCCTTTTGCCGTTATAAGGGCTTTGTCAGAGGCGTTAGGCTGGCTTCCCGCGGGATTGGGCCGGATTGGCCGAGCCTCGGCACTACGGCGGCGTTGCAATCTAGTTCTCTAGTGGTACACTAGGCGCAGCCTGTCATCGATCCTGCGACCTCAACGTCACCCCATGCGGCGATCCAGAGACAAGGCCCGTCTGAACCGGTTTGAAAGGACATCACAGTTCACCAATGCCGGCCTTCCCGAAGAAGGTTGTCTCCCCTCATTCTCCTGTCATAAAGTTAAAGCGCATTTCATCCATCAGTTGTGTGACAGGCAGTCTAAAGGCTATCCGTGTTCCTCGACCGGTGAGGTCTGCCGAATTAGGTGATTCTGTCACCCGTCGAATAACAGGTGTCTTCGGGCCTAAAGCTCCGTGCTCACTGATTCGGCATCGATATTGAATGTGGGCTGCCGAACCATTTCCAAAGCGGCAACCAGGTGCGAAGAGGATGAGAGCCTCGGCCGTGCGGGCATCCAGATCGCCACCTGGTGTCTGCCAGGACCACCTGAACAAGGGAGCTTTTCTCCCTCAGAGCGTCCCACGATCTAGTTTATAACAGTGTTGTGCGGTCAGACATGGAGTCCCTGGTGCATTTCGTGTAAAATAGAAATTGCATTCGACACTCCGAGATGGCACAGGCAGCTAAGTTTCGTTTCATCTGAAGTTGCCCAACGCCAGAAATCGCACAGTACGGTGTTCTTACTATCCTTCTTAATCGACGTCACAGACGTAAATTCACATACATTTTGACCTGGGTGAACCACTCCCTAAAGCGTTAGCGATAATGCACTACTTTGAAAGCTTCTGCTCCCTTTAATTGTACACGGAATGCTAGCCACCTTATAAGACAGTCTCTAGACAGTGTAATCTGGTATGGCACGCGCTTTACAGCCCATTACCCCCCTATCTATCTTGTTACCCCCTTCGATTAGTAAATTTCCTTCAATTGTCTAAGTTTCTTAAATCTTACATAACGGTTTACTGCTGGCATATTGTGATAATAATATCCACCACTATAACTTCCCGTCGTTGTCTTAGGCCCTTAGAGGGCTATATGCATCCCTGTACCGCTTAGCTTTAAGGGGCCTGGGTGTTTGGTGATGGTCTTCTGCTGAGACGAACTCCTAAGATGAATGAGTCTGCTAAAGAGAAGGTCAGTATGCATCTGTGCAGTCTTAGAATGTATATCTAAGTAGAGAGTTCCTAGCTTGCAGTCAATATTAAGAAAGCCTTACCTACATACAACCTTTATTACCTATACAGATAATAGTAACGTTCCTATATATTTTACTAACTCCTAGGCTTAGGATTCTTTATTATCATACATCCTACATCGTTTTCTTTATCTTCTCTTATTATTCTATCCCTAATTGGATCACCCTAGCTAGTGTTAAAACATACAGTTAACCAAGTGCTTTCCTCTTTGCTCTTATCGGGACGGCTATTTCTGTCCCTACCGTAAAGCCTATTAAAAAGCATCAGATTACCATTACTCAAAATGCTATCATTTCGGTTTAGGGAGCTCTCACAAACCTCACCATTGCTATATAGGTATGTGCGCGTCCTTAGATCATGCATTTAGCGAGCGTAAGGAGCCGCTTGGCCTGTAGCGTCGCATAGCGACGGCGTAGGCGGGTCAGCCTCTACTAACAAAAGATGTACAGAACGTAGGAACTAATATAGACTCAGCGGCACCCGTCCTAACGGCCGCAAATAATGCCAAGGCCACAATCTCTAAGGCTGTATCGGATGTTAAGGGTGCTCAGCCTTTATAACTTTAGGAGGCCCTCAGTCTCTAGAGTTTAGCTACTAACCTCACCTTAAGTATTAAAACTCTTATTAATATACTAATTTCTAAGAAGCCTAACTTTAACTAAATTAGTATTTTAAATATTATCCTTAGAAACCTATAGGAATAAAGGAATACCGCTGTAATACTTAGTAAGAACATTGTCGCTAAGGTTCCTATAATCGGCTAGGGAATCGCTTAGTAAAGTATCAAACAGGTTACTGCATAACTTGATAAGGCAATCCAGGCGTACGGAGGCAACGCCGGCGGTGCTCCGCCTGCTGCTGGGGGTCAACCTGCCTAGGGTGCTTAGATACTCTCCCACCGCGCGTTATTCTCGCTCTCCCTCCCTATCTATATCCGTCCCTCCGTCCGAAAGAATATTCTTAGTATCATTCGATGACTGATTAACTGTATTTGCCTTCGTTTGCTGGCAAACCTGGTACTGCCCCTCTCGCGACTGCTCCTAAGGCTCCCGCCGTTGTCCCCGTTAAGCAACCTGCCGCCGCCCCTTCGAAGCCACCCGTGGCTGCTACTTTCAAGGCTTCCACTGCTACTGCTCCTACTCCCGCTCAGCAAGGCGTCTTTCAGAGCCTGCTGGGTGGTCTTCGAGGCGGGCTCGGCGGCTGGTGTTGCTGGTGGTGCTGGCGATCTAAGCAGTCTTACCGCCGACCTGCGAGGTCTCAACGGAAGGTGACGGGGGCTTTTGGGGCATTGCAGATCTTATCGGTAGTCTTGCTGGTGGTGGTGGTGGGACGGGCCGCTTGGGCGGAGAAGAGGTAGCAGAAGACGGGACTGAGGAGGAAGAACAAGAAGCATAGACTGGGAAATTTCCTGTTGTTTTGTTTAGCTTGTAGCAAAATATGATGATGGGCCTGGTTAACTACACCGTCTCTAGCGTGAAACCTCTTTTGACTCCCAATGCGGGTCCTTTCTTAATTCCGTCCTGCCGTGCGAAGAACGCGCGCATGCTGTTGAGTTTTTGCGCGTGCGCGGTTGACCACGCCCATGGAAGTCGACTGAACAGGTTCTCTGCCCTGCTGAAGTACTGCACCTGCAGCCACTCCCACGCCCCATTCTCTCTGCCCATTCATTGAGTAACACATCGTCAGGTGGCGATACAAGTTGCGAAAGCGAGGATTGCTTCATTGCGGGCGGCAAAATGGAAGCGTTACGCGCCGAGGCGCGGATTTCCCCACCCGGTTTGGGATTGTGACGCCGCGGTTCCGGAGCGTGGGCGATCGCAGATTCATTCATGATATTTGCCCCTTGGCCGCGACCCAATCACACGAGAAAAGCTTGGCCTAACACGAAGGCGCATTTCATAGGTTATTCCTCTGCCCTGCATGCCGCCATCATGATAGATCTCTCCCCGTGCCGAGGAACAAAGCTTCACGTGGTGGAGATATCAGGTCCGGTGTCACCGATTGCTAGCGTCATTGTTCTCGTCACATTCGCTACTAGCCGCTCTCGTAATCTTGCAAGCCGGTTTTGGCTATTCAACATAGGTCCTTCCCAGCCGCATGGCAAGGGTCTTGCTTGCTTCGCCGCTTTCCACATCCCGCACCGACGATCCGTATTTGGCTCTTACCAGAGGCTAAGCCTGGCTCCTCTTCCTAGCCACACGCCACAGACCTTGTGTCAGACCTGGACATTGTATATCCGAGTGATGCGTTCAACCCATGCTCGATTCCCGATTGCTATCCTATAGACTGCTGACTGACCTCATTTTTACCAAGGATAGGATAGAGCTAATAAAGGCTTTTAGGCCCAATAGTTCTAGTAAATTATATACTAAGCTTTACAGTATATCTATTTACTATAGATTCTAGGTGTACTAGAGGTATTAGTAATCTTTGTTAATATATAATACTACATTACAATCTAAGCAGCCCTTCTGAGTCTTCTTTTAATTCTATAGCTGCCTAACGCTATTCCTAGATATCTCTTATAGTGCCTATAGTGTCTTTATACTACTATAATAGGAATAGGGCGAATAAACCTTCCTTAATCCCTTTATATACTATTACTATAGAATTAACGTTTTTCTTTTATCTATAGCCCGCTTAGGGCGTAATATCTAGTAAGCTTCTACTAATAACCTAAATTGCTAAATTAGCTAGGCTATAAGTAGTTAACGCTATTAATACTAGCTCTTTATAACTTACTAGCTGGGTTAACCTTAGAGTTATAAAAGGAAACTATTTATAATAATAACTTCTAGTAGGAAATTCTAGGTAATTAACTACCAGCCCTATTAGCGACTAGTACGACCCTATTAAGAATAGGACCTTATCTAATTACTAGTGTTAACGCCGTTTATATTGTGGTTATAGGCGTTAATCGCTGTAGGCACCGGAAGATCCTTCTAAACGTCGGGCCTAAAGATATCCCGTGCAGCCCGCTTAGCAGTGGAATCCCCGGCTAGCTGGCGCCGGCTTTAGATGACTTCCTGACCGTCCTGGAAGACGGGTGTTGGTGTTAGGAAGAGTACAAGGGCGTTGTCTTTCTATGTGAACTGGATGACCTAGAAGAACGGATTAGTATAGTAGTATCTATAGAAATAGGGTTGTATTTATACCTTCCTATCTAAAGTAGGGATACTATAGACCTCGCCCTATAGGATATCCCGTCCTTTAGTCTCCTTTTTAGCGACTAGGGCCTTATTGATCCCACTGTTCTTCCGATATGTACCGGAAGCCCCGATCCGTTGGTTCTGTAGAGCCTGGAAAAGCCGAACGGAAGCAAAGAGGTTGTTAAGAAATATATGATATATAGAAGCCGGAAGTAGGGCAACTAGTGTTGTTATAACTTATTAAGTCGGCGTTAACCCCGGCCCGGCTTTAGCGCTTAGTGCCGGCCTAGCTTATAGGACTAAGCTGTATAGGCCCTTCTTGTGAACGTGCTATAGCTACTAGAGGCAATAGCCCGACTAAGTAAGGATCTAGACCTTATATCTAGTTAGGATCGGCTTTATTAATATAGTTATTATCTTAAGTAACCGGCCTATAAACCTAACTATAGCCTTATTAATAGTTAGTTTAGACCTAGGTTTATAGAATGAGTCCCTGGTTTCTTATATATAAACCGACTACTGGTTAACCTTCTAATAGACATCCGGTATAAGCTGGGCTCCAGCCCTGTGGGCTGTAGCCCTCTAGCCCTAGGCTAGCTGCTGGTCAGGCTGGAATTCAGAAGTATTAAAATTACAGAGCCGCTATAGTAGTAGTTAGAAGCGGACCTGGGATATAAACTAAGTAAATAGGTAGATAGGATCTTCTTTTTACTACTAAGTTAACTAATATCTTAATATTTTAGATTTATAATAAATTCTTATATAAATTATAATTCTTAAGAAAAGATAAATCTTATTAACAGAAGTATTACGCTATTTATATACTTATGACGTTTGGGCTTAGGGACCCTCCTTTAGTAGTGGTGCTGCGTTTGTCTATTGAGCCTACTGCTTAACTAGGCTCCGGGGGATGTACCGGAGGAACAGATCAATCGGGCTCGCTGGTAGGTCTTCTATCTCATAGGGCCGGGCCGGCGCGTTGAACGGGATAAATAAGCCCGGAGGCCCGCGCTCAAGAGCCGGGGGCTCACGGGGCTGGACCGTGCTGCAATCACACCGCTCCGGCGTACAGTCGGCAGTACAGGCGGCGGCGAGGTCTTCCGGAAGAACCTCAACAACTACAGCTCCGTACGGAAGCATCGGAGGCGTCGGAGGCATAAGGGCCATCACAATCGCTAGAAGACATCGTGCCATAGATCAAAATGTTGATTTGGGTGGTGGTTACAGCTAATGAAAACATGAGTGGGAATGACGTACCGTAGATGTATCGATCTGGGTGCGGGAGATATATAGGTATAATTATAGGCTGTAATGGCCTTTGCAAAAATGAGGTCAGTCAGCAGTCTATGGGATAGGAAGGAGGTTGTCAAGCTAGAGTTTTCTCATAGGCGAAGTATGGCATTGTTAGCCCTAACAATACTTCAAGGGTCTCATCACCGATCCACAAGGCTTTGAGGCCTTTCTCCGCGTGACAGGCTTCTTTCGGAAGATCTGCCCGCGCTACTAGAAATCGGCTTTAGCAAGAGTTCTGGACAACCAACATATCCTCCGAAGGGACTAAAAAGGAAACAACGAAACAGGGGAGCCAAAAGGAACCAGGGACAGATAGAACGCACAGTAGCCATCAGGCAAGATTGGGAGGACGATAGGAAAGGCGATGTACTGTAGACTATGTAGCTCCAGCCTGCGGCCCAACAACAACAACAACAACAAAAACAACAACAACAACATCCAGGTCGCGAGTTAGGAATGTCACCGGGCGTACTACAAAACCCTTTAGATACAAACTATCAACAGCATCCTCTTTAGTAGTAATTTACTTAAACTTATTAGTATTATTTACTATTTATCACGCCCAGTCAATTACCCAAGCTAAAATCCGTACAGTCTGCGCAAAGTGTTCTAATACAATCGCTCACAACGCCGGATGTCTTATAAAGGTTCGTATCTTCGCACCAAGTCTTACATTCCTATAAACGATTATTAAAGTCATCAGGACAGGCAGCAATAGCTATCTCTAAAAGAAGAAATAGAACTGTTATAGAAAGTTTTATAGTAAACGTATAAAAAGATTTATTAATCGTTTATATAAGATTACAGCTAACTATTATACAGTACTGTGAATATATTAATTTCTTATATTCAATACTTTAGTAGGACGGTAATAAATTATAAGTCCTATATATTCAGTTATATCAAAGTAGAAGGGGACATGACTCAGCGGAACGTGCTTAATTATTATAGGAGGTAGCCTAGGCAGCTCATAATCAACATATATTCTACTCTAGTAGACCATCCTTTTTATACTATTCTAATAGATTGTGATAGAATGGTAATGAAGGTGCAGTATTTACTGTTCTCTTTGATGTTTGTGTGTATAGGAAGGAGTATGAAGTAGCTGGCCAAAGGCCTGAAGGCTGGGCTGTATTAGCAATCCTGGGCCAGATGACCTAGGTGCGTCGACGTAGATAGGTATTATGTTGTAAAGAAGATACTTATTGTAGCTACTAACTCAACTCCTAAAAGAAGAAAAGAAGACATCTACCAGTCTTTACTTAACATACCTAAGGTTATTTGATCACAACCCTTCCAGACTCTTAGCTAGTGTAAGTATGTAAGTGAGACGGTAATGTTCTGGCTTAGTAGGTAAGGGGTAATTATAAGATATATATAGTAATATAAGATCAACAAGTATTCAAAGATTAATGATAGTCACAAAATAATACTACAAGGTATCAGAACTTTATTTAGACTAGAATAAGCGACGTTTAGACTAGAATAAGCGACAGAGTTTTAGCAGTTTCTAGAGACGCTGTGATAATCTTGCCGTTCCAGCCGACTAAGCTGCCGTTCAGCCGAATCGACACCTTGTCCCTACCCTGAAGCTGATTGTATCGGCTAAAGCGCTGACATCCAACACTATACCAGTCCCCCTGCCGCATATCCATCATTACCCGTTGCAGGTGATGAACATACTCCATAGAGTATCATTGTTGTTGTTAGGCCTAATCCAGTACATTCGTTACAGCAATAGTCGCACTATGCATCACAGACGTTAGGGCATTACACGAGCCTGACTAAGTCATCTAAGGATATGCCAGTATTAGAGAATCGTCCATTCATTATATATGTAGACGGATACGTCGGTAATCCTTCTTTCAGCATACTCATCGATTCATATCATTGACCCCTACCTCCCTTTCTATGGGCCTGTCGACTGCTGCCCAACATTAACCTAATGTCAAAAGACGTGACTCGTGCATCTCTTCTACCCAAAGTCTGTGTCGAAATCTTGTCGGAGGTGAAGCTTCAAATAATTCCTGTGTAATTGGCGTCTCCGAAGAGAGTCTTTCAGCCTCTCCGGCGGGATACTTTTAGGCGATCCGGAGGGATACTTTCATGAAACAATCTGGGTTCTTAGTCCTCAGTCAGGCTCGTTCTGTTCTCTTCCACGCGGTGTTTCTATCGTCATGCCAGAGCTAATTCGTTAAACCTTGCTTCTTCAACCCTGGTATCCGTTTCCTCAACCAACCCCTATTCCTTCCCCAGAAAATCCAGCTCTGTCTACTGATCTACTTTCCTCTTCTGTTCCTAGGGTTAGATTTACTTCCACTCATAGAATTTCTTACGCCCTGTCTAAGCCACAAATGGCCCTGATATCTATCTTATATATTCACCTCTTTGGTCACCCTCCCTGGTCTCAGATAATCACACGAGCATGCCCCACTTTGGTCTAGGCCATTGAGTACATCATTTGATGTTTGCAATTTCCGTGAGATTAACAGTAGTCCCTCTTAAGGCCGCTTCCTCCAAGTGGCCAGCATCCTACCTTCAGCGGGTGAAGCAGGTCCTGCCGTAGTTGACACAGGGATGCGTATGGGTTTAGTGGACGGTTGCTTGGTGAGGATGCAACCTTGTGTGGTAGGCTTATGGAGCAAACTCTGGTTGACTTGCGAACCAGAAGTGTGCCGCAGGTCAACACAGAGTTGGCCATCATATCATATCACATCATAATACGTTCATTTTAGGAGGAATGCGTAGTTACTCCGCTTACATCTTCGTTTAGACTGACTCCCAACTACTTTTTCCTGGGTAAGTAGCTTCCTATTATTCTTCCTTTGTCTTGTAATTGTGTGCGTATCTCAAGGTTTCCCGGCATCAGCCACTGCCCCAGAGCCTGGTTTGAGACATACCCCATCCGGTCTGTTAGTATGTGTGACGTTGTTCTCTAGATCAAGGTGTGTTTTAAGCCTTTAAGGTAACACATTGTCCTCTAAAATAACGTTATCGGGCTCCTCTTACGTAGTTTCTTAAGCCGCGCGTAAGCTCTTAATTATTATACTTAGGATCTTAAGGTAATAAGATAACGTCAGCCTAGTAAGATTCATTCCACTCTTCTCAGTATATTATCAACCCTAACTACTTTATATACTAAAGTAAAATTGCTTTTTTACGTACCCAATTATTTCAATCTAAGGGCGTTCTATATCACTAGCAACTATAGATAACCCAAACGTTTAACGGAACCACAGAAGTTATTATACTATCTTCTATAAAAAAGGTACGCATAAGTACATAATTAGTACGCTAACCTTAGCTTCTAACCATAAGATTAGAGCTAAAAAATCATCTAGTTCTTATTAAGTAATTCCTCTTCTAAAACCAATAGGGAGTACTTATATATATTATCTAGGCCTATTTCCGTTATAGAATGCATTTAAATAACAGAGATTATAACAACCCTTTAGAATACTATTAGAGTCTGTTCTAAGAGATTGAAAGAATTTGTAGGGTAGTTTGTACGTTAACCTAAATAAAATTATAGCAATTAGACCTAATCTCTTAATTAAAGGCAGCTACAGTCTCTATAGAACAGGAATAGGCTGAATAAAAAGCATTAAATCTGTAGACAGGTTAAAGGCAAACTGGGAGATATAGCAGTCAGTTTCACAATCTGATCGACACCAAAAGACCATAGCAACCTGCAGTGTCACCTACCCCGGCCCACTACAGCACAGGTAAATCAATACATTTACCTAGGATACCTATAACCTATACCTTAGCTATTAGTTAATATTGAAATATAGGAATAAGGCTTTCCTTAATAGCTTAGCAGTATAAAAATATAATAATGGCCTTATTAAGGATAACCAGGCGTTAATCTAAGAGCATTTAAATATACAGCACAGCGAACAACATCTTAGCTAATACAAGGCTATAGCTGTATATTGCTAATATAGTAATCGTTAACTTGAAGTTTTACTACAGTCAGCCAATATAGCCTTAAGTTACGTAATTTAAAATTCACAGATAGTCACAGCCTCTACTCACTTTAAGAAAGCTCTAATGTCTATATAAGCTAACTTCTTATTAGTACTTACTAAATCCTAAACAGACCGCTAGGCAGTAGGTCTTTTAGTTCACCTAAATTACCAGCACTAAGTAGGAGTAAAAGGAATTAGACTAACCAATAAGGACGACTATAAACATTACTATAGTAAATACCTTAGTAAAAGAGTTATTAATATAAAGCCCCTAACTATTAGTCTAAGAATAAAATTATATACCTAGCTTATAATAATTAAGACTAAGCTACTGTTAGTAACTTATTAAATTATAGTTTAAGGTAGAGTTTATACTAACCGTTATTAAGACCGTAAGTCCTAAGAGTTACTCTTAATACCGTTTATATTAATATAATAAGAGTAGTAACGCATATTATAGCAGCCGTAACGCTAATAATAACGTCCGCTATACTATCAGCTATGTTTACAGTCTGGTGTAGCTACAAAAAGCAACTATGTGATGTTCACAGAGAGGCTTAGTACTGGATGATAGAACTCCGGATTTTCTGCCTTGATGCCCCTTGGTTCCTGCGTCCGGCAAGTGTCGCCTCATGAATGACTCTCAGCGACCGTGGATCAACCCAAAGTCTCTCCCACGTGGACATGCAATGGCGGCATATGTCGAGCTGCGGGTGACAAAAGACTATACCTTTCGAGCTGGGTGCATTCACCAATTGGAAAAATGACATGCGAGAGGGTCAGCTCACTCTCTGAATAACTGCGCTTCAGACGTGTGGAAAAGACCCGTTGGCACGCGTAATGTCTGGTCCCCGACTCCATACCTCCAGCGCCATGTAAGGTTCACAAGGAAGCAGTGAGCTAGTCAGACATTCGGAGAAAAGGTTGATGCTTGCCCAATTGGCGTATTTCCTATGTAACTGGTGCTTCCATATTGAAGGACTGCAGAACAGGCATGTATATCATCTGTCACAAGCTGTCGGCGACGACTCAGATGCACATAACTATGCAACACATAGTTCGACCTGGGCCTTTGGACTTCGGGACCTGGACAGTTTCTCGCCCATTACGAACGAGGATGATGCATGAATCACGGCAGATGCGGCCGGAAGATTATGGGAGAAGTGCAAACTCAGGAGAGAACCTTGTCTGCGTCCTGTGAACTGGTGTGTCAAGTAGATCAACCTTTTCTAGAGCTTCGGCAGGGTTAGACGGCAGCTGAAGAGGTGCCTGTTGTCTGTCGGCGGGTTGGTACTCTGTGATTGGTTAGAGCTATGTCGGTTTAGATGTTTTAGGGAGCCCCCCTCCTTCCCCAGTCCCGTCTCTCGTCACCTTGCGCGTTGCTGTATGTAACGGGAGTGTTGCAACACAGATTTGCTACCTGATACTAGACAGATTCTAGCGTATGGCGGGTAATCTTTCAGAATCAACATTGTTTTTCCATCACTGTCACAGGAACTTTAGTGTTACGGCTGGCGCAATTGTTCACTGTGCGGCGTAGCTATAGTGCAGAACAGGGGCAAATAGCGCAGCGGCGTCATTTTTGAAGCTTCTGCTTCGTGACGCAGTTGGCTGCCCTGACCCCTCGTGACATTCAGGCTTCCAAACATTTACGTTTCTCGGAATGTCGGGCTACGACCACAGCAACGTGAAATATACGTCCCCGTCTCAGGCTGAAAATTTTCGAAGCGTTTAAAGGCAGCTGCAATTTCCTGCAATGTTTAAAGATATAGGAGCCTGGCATTAAGTTCTATCTTAATTCTTTATTTTTCTAGGACTTCAAAGAAAACTGCTTTCTATCGGTCGCTTGGGAGTTGAAAACCTTTAGTTTCCCTAGTGTGCATTCTATCCGTCAGTCGCTTGTGGCCACCCGCCGGATTGCAGAAGGCATTGATGACTACGGCATTATTTAAGGTTCTTGGTTTCACAGGCTGGAAATACAGCGATATCGCGTATTGTAGGCGTCATAACTGTATGGATTCGTTCATTACTGATGGTATGCCGAAGGGTAGAATATCATGCCTGGCAACGGCCATGGCATGTGTATCAGACAGAAGAAGGCCCATCACGTAGGCTTGCGCCTCGGGCCGCCATACTACTTGCCACAGCTTTATTCCGACGTGTTGTTTCTCGGCTACGAGCCTAGAAAGATCAAGGAAGAACTGGCCCTTGAATTTACAGACAGGCTGGGAACGTTCTCAAAGCGGGATATCGTAGTCTACACCGACGGCTCACAGAGGACAGATGGAAGCAGAACTTCCGCTAGGGCTGGCTGGCTAGGATGCTAGGCCACAGGACAGATCTTCCGAGGATCCGAATCGCTCGGTTCTTAGACGGAGGTCTTTGACGCAGAGGCATAGGCTGCGCATTAGGGCCTGCTGGAGGCCGTAAGGTCTCCCACGGCGCAAATGACTGACAATGTTCATGTCTGCCTTAATAACCTCGCAATCGCCGCTAGAATCATTACTCAGGATTCAGGAAGCAGTTAGGCGAGGTCCAGGGCTTTTGGCAGGCTCGCCTCCTCTAGGACACAGAACAAATGGCTAGGCTGAACGATTCCCGGTATGGCGTACATATATTGGTGCCCCGGACACATGGGAATACCAGGAAATGAGGAAGCAGACGTCCTAGCCACGGAGGCCTGCAGACTGATCCCAGAATCACAGCCGCTGCCTACACTAGCGCACTTGAAACGGCAATCTAAAGCAGCCGCTTTCCAAGGTTTTGCTAGGAGATGGCAATAAACCTGCCCTCGGCAGTATGCCGACCTTGGGATAGGCCCTCATCCCAAGCCCACCGAACTGTGCCTCGGCATCTGCTCGGAAGGCTATATGCAGCTGGATCTAGCCAGAGACTTCGTAGCATACCAAGAGAGATTTGCTCATCAGAAGGCAATGCTCAACTGCAGTTGCGGAAGACCCAGAACCTCAGTACACTTCTACTTCTGCAAGCGTAACCGTCAGACCACCCCACCGCATCTCCGCCGACATATGGAGAAAGACAGCATAGGTTTTCTGCTATAATCTATGCAGGGAGCTGTGCGAATGGATGAGGCGACCAATCTCTTTTCCAAATCAGCTCGATCCTTTGAACAGGACCGTTTAGGTGAAGACTGTGGCCTGTAACACGTTTAGATTAGCATAGACCATGTCAGCACTGCTCGGCACGTCATTCAACACTCTGGACGTGAAATATGTCACCATCATCATCATGATGTTCATTTCGTTGGGGTCTCAGCACTTCCCCTGTCTTCCTGCACCAACATCGCTAAGCCAATCTTGGGTCGTAGTAGCATCGTACGGACCCCCAAGCATGCAACTTGTCGTCCTGGGGCTGTTGTCACGGCTGACATAATTTTTACCGTGCGTTATAGCTATATAGTCCAGAAGATGGAACAATGATGCCGCACTTGCTTTGTGCCACAGTTGGTTGCCCTGACATGCTCGTAACAGCTGTATAAAGTTGCCGTTTTTAGAAAACTTGCTGATCTAAACATTGGTATACCTCAAAAAGGTTAAAATATGGTATAAGACTAAATCTTGTTTTTACTTATTCTATTAGACCCTAATTAGTCTGCTTCCTAGCCTTTCCCCCCCTTGATAATGTTTGAAAAGTAGGGTGAGGTGGACGTGCAATACCTACGTATGTCGTTCGAAATTACCTTACTTTTAGCAAAACCTTCTGCAACTACAATTTCTCTAACATCCATTGAACTGTGTTTCTGGTACATCAGTTAAACATAGACAACTGCCTATTCTTGGAATAAATATCGTTTAACGAGCCTAATCAAACAGCGGATAATTCATAAGAAATCAAGTTTTTAATTTCCTGCCAACAGCCCCCAGGCCAGTCTGACATCAGGAAACCATTGTTCCTATGACATGCACTATTCGAACCGGATGTCCTCATTACTCGCTTAACAATTGATCACAATTATACCACAATTTGAAATTGGCACTGTCGCTACTAGTGTAGCGCCTGTTACTTTCCCGTCAGCGGCGACTACTATTTTCACGGCCATGAGATACGCTGTGGCTTATCTGCTACTTACAGCTTGGGCACTCGTAGACGGCCGGCCCTTCCTCTCAGTACCCACTCAACAAAACACAACGTAAGAATCCTCATCGCGTTTACCAATTTTATAAGTCTTCGTTAGTGCAGGGGAATAACTTTACAAGTTCTATTAGCCTTCTCAGTAGCAGTAGTCATAGTCCAGCCCAGAGATTCGCACCAGGTCACTCAGTCAATATAGGAAGTGTAGAAGGTAGGGACGACCCCTCTACAACGTCATGGACAGGTGTACCAGCTCTACAGTTAAAGAGCTTAACCAAGCACCGTTATCAAGAAGAAACAAGTCAAAGCAATGGTTCGGAAAAAGAAAAAGACAAAGAGGAGAAGGAGAAGGAGACGGAGAAGGAGAAGGCGAAGGAGAAGGCGAAGGAGAAGGCGAAGGAGAAGGCGAAGGAGAAGGCGAAGGAGAAGGCGAAGGCGAAGGAGAAGGCGAAGGCGAAGGAGAAGGCGAAGGAGAAGCAGAAGAAAAAGAAGCAGAAGGAGAATGGCGGATCACAACCTCAACCTGTGTCTGGTGGAGGCGAAGGTAATGGAGCAGCCGATGGCGGAAGTGGTGGTAGTGCCGGAAGTGGTGGTGCCGGAGGAGTTGGTAGTGCTGGAGTTGGTGGTGCCGGAGGTGGCGGTTGTGCTGGAGGTGGTGCCGGAGGAGTTGGTAGTGCTGGAGGTGGTGGTGCTGGAGGTGGCGGTTGTGCTGGAGGTGGTGCCGGAGGAGTTGGTAGTGCTGGAGGTGGTGGTGCTGGAGGTGGCGGTTGTGCTGGAGGTGGTGCCGGAGGAGTTGGTAGTGCTGGAGTTGGTGGTGCCGGAGGTGGCGGTTGTGCCGGAGGTGGTGCCGGAGGAGTTGGTAGTGCTGGAGGTGGTGGTGCTGGAGGTGGCGGTTGTGCTGGAGGT
>MPGH01000020.1:26097-41494 GCA_001937105.1 Colletotrichum chlorophyti
GGTGCGGCAACGAGATAACGCCACAAACGGCTGCTGCTGCGCCCCAGAAAACATCCAGTTTCGGCTTTTAAGGCTTCACATACGCACTGTCCGGCTCTTGCTGTTCACCATGGGAGTCTTGGTTGCGAGAGACGTTTTTGGACTTGCCTACGTAAGAGCTAGAACTGCCCCCTGGCTGTGCCAAGCACCCAGCAGCCTAGGCTAGGCCCCTCTTGCGCCACTTTCAGCTGTTGCTCTCGATTCCCGGCGATGGCCTCAGTGAGGGTAGGGTGTCGCCAACAGCAGCTGGTTTTCAACCTGGCTACAATGAGCCACTTTGGGATTTTCATTCCGGCACTCCACACCTTGTCATTGACAACTCCGTCATGTATGTCGGGAAGTACGTAGAGCAAATGGTCATGGCCCGTAAGTAAGAATATATGGCTTAGCCTTTGGTTTCAGGGAGCGAACTGCCTCCAACACCACCACCATGAGAACATCGGTCTTTTGCTGAACCGTCCCTAAGCTCTGCGTCTTTTCTAACTTACTTACAATCCTTACGTTAATCTCTTTCTATGGTGCGTTCTTAAAGAGCAGCCGGTCCGCTGGTTTTACGATGGGGACTGAACTGTTAAAAACCGTCTTAATCGCGCGGTGATCCGACCCGTGCTCCGTCCTATGTATGGCACACCTGATCAGCGAGTTCGTCGGGCCTTCAGACGCTAGAACCAGATCGATCGTAGATGCGTGATCCCCGCCTTGCCATGTTTTCGTCCCCCGCAGAAGTAAACTGCTCAGGCCAAACTCATTCATAAAGTCAACAATCTAATCTCCTTCTCCTTACCTTACTATTAACACTTCATCTCTACCCTACAGCTAGTCGTATCAGTTAAAGTCACCGACTGCAACTACATCCACCACCTTTCTAGTCCTCTACTACGTTTCCTTTATTACTCATTACAAATAGTCGCACGTACTCTATAGAGCGTAACTATTATCTTACGGTATATACGCCGAAGCCACCAGAATCAGCCGGTCCTTAAGCTGGATAACCGCCGCCGTTAGGTCGGACGACTCTATCTATATCTGTTCCGCCTCTACGTCTTTTCTCACCTATAACATACTCCGGATCGCCCACTTACCCTCTCTATAAGTCGACGGGACCATCTTCGTCCACACCTGGTGCCCCATTGGGGTTATAAGGAGGCGGCCTTTAATGATCTTCGCCTGTGGCTACTGAATAGCCAGCACCATCGTGTCCCGTATCGCCTCATCATTCATCAAACACACTGGATGCTGCTTGAAAGAGCAGTAGGACTATGTAGCAGACCTTCTCGTGGTTTCCGGTGTTAGTAAGATCGGCAGGTGTGGCGCGGTACGTCGCGCGCAGTCGAAAATCGCGGTTGTGTGATGCTGTGAAAGGTTTCTCACTAGCGCCACCCGAACCTACAAAGGGACCACGCGACTAACGACCACCGCCTCGCATTTTCGGTCTGCGACATATGGTCGGCTGTGAGCCGGAGACGACTCGTGGTAACGGGAAGCTGGACCTGGGGTTGCGCCCGGGGTCTCCGGTGGGCTGTAGCACGGTGCTCGTGACCAGAAGGCAGTGGCTCGACAGGACGGAAGCGCATGTCGGTCGGCTCAGAGGCTGAAGGGCAGATGCGGCCGGCTTAAGGTGCAAACTGAGACAACGCGACCCTGTAGCCCGCACCGGATGCGGGGCGGCACCGTCTCGATTTTGCCTGGGGCTGAGGCGCTCTTGTGGGAAGGCCTTCATGCGGAGCAAAAGGCTAACGGGGTCGTTGAGGCGCAGCCACGGCCGACCGAGTGGCTTCCCGGAAGGAGCGGGTTGTTTGGTGCATTGGCAGATACAACGGAAGAAACATGCCGTAAACTTGAAGAAGCGTTAGAGGCAGCGGAGGACTGGGCCATATCCCACGCCTCTGTCTTCGCGCCTGGCAAATTCCAACTAGTCCACTTCACAAGGGCAAGGCTAAGATTCAACGTCGAAACACCACTGCAGACCAAATGGGTCGAGGTACAACCCAAACCAACATACAATTACCTCGGTCTAGCCATAGACACTACCCTGAGGTGGAAACAACACATCGACGCATCAGAACAAAAAGTATCGAAAACCATCGCAGCTATCAGTAGCCTGGAGAGTTCTACGTAGGGGGTTACAACGTAGGAGATGCAAACCATCTACCAGGTGGTAGCGATACCACAAGTGATGTACGCCTTTTCAGCATGGTCCAACGCCGACTGGGGAGGCAGAGGCTACTCAAAACGTACCCTAACCAGACTAAAGCAACTAAAAACAAGAGCGGCGAGGGCAATGTGCGGAGCCTTCAAGGCCGCATCCACCCCAGCACTTGATGTGGAAATGCACCTCCTCCAGTGGAACACCGAATATGGAAGCATAACATAGATGCAATTACCAGACTGGACGCAAGAGAACAAGAGAGTAGCGAAAACGGACAGGACTCACAAAACACAAGAGGAAGAGGAAGAGACAGAAGAAACGGACGAGTCCCAGACAAACGATCGAAAATGAAGTCAGTTCCAAGCAGGGTAACAATACGATATTGAGCGACAGCGTCCCGCCGTTCACAACCCCTCCATGCTGGCAAGGGCCGTGCATATTCAATGCAGATACTATGTCAGAAGGCTAACCGTAACAACAGGTCGATGAGATGACCAGGGTCATCAACTTCACAACCCCGCAGAGGCGCGGTATTTCGAGAGACCACTTTACTCAATTCATTGTGACTCTGCAATGAGCGAACTCCCGTTTGGCTGGACGCCATACCAACACTGTTGTTGTAGGAAGCGCAGCACGTTACGTTCATCTTTTCGAACAGCGCGCCATGCTAGCTTTTACCCTCCCGGTTGCGATTTGAGGCCCGCCACCCAAGACTTCCTCTTCCGATTAGCGTGTCTCGGTGCCTCTGTCCCTCCGTCGCTCTTACTGGTCTATTCGCTGCGGGATGTCCACACCTCCCTCCTATTGGACAATGATGTCTCCGTTTAGAGCCTGAGTGCCTGGCTCCGTTGAAAACAAGTTTTCGAGTGTAATTCCCTGAGGCTGCCACACAGTCAATCCGTCAGCAGAGCATGTTACCCTGGTGCTTCGACCCATAAACGCGCGTTGGAAGTTGTGGATCGACCACGGCCCCTGCCATACACTCAGTGTTAGGGTGGCTGGAACACAGATAGGAAAAGGTAGGATTAAACCAGGTAGCCTTCTGTACAGGCTAGAAGACTTGGCAGTTCAAGTGCTGATAGCGATGGATTGTTGTTGGTCCCAGCTTTATACACTGAATCAAAAGTTCTCCAGAAGTGAACATAGTATGGTCACGGGCCCTTAAAACGGTTTACCTCTACTGATGCAGCTCGCGGAGGAGGCGCCCCTGGACTTTCGTGCAATGCAAGCTTGCGGCTGTGTGGCAGCCCTGGCATTTTGCTTGGCTCACCTGGCACAGCAGGGGCTCGGAATCTGACGGTATCCCACAGTCTTGCACCCCTTAGACTGGCACGTCGGTTGCGTGCCGCGCGGGTGAGCGGGGAAGACGGAATTTAGATCCGCACACTTCGGCCCTGTCTTCAGGAGCCGTACACTCATTCACTCCCTCACCAACAACAACGGCCTACTAATCCCATACGCATCATTTTGCCACCGACAGCAGGACCCACTTTAGCCACCAAAGATAGGACGTTGAACACTTGGAGGAAGTCACCCCCAAGACGGTCTGCCACTGACCCCACGAGATACCGCCAACACTGGTAAGGAGTAGTCAAAAGGATGACGCAGTCAGAAGTAGATCTTGAATATATGGCTTTACTTGAAACAAGGTAAGAAAAGAATGGAAGGATCTTCTTAGATGGACAGAAGAGCCCTTTATGGCTTAGCCAGGGCGTAACAAACTCTGGGTGTAACTGTGTGTTAGGAGATATTCAGCTCCTTATTTGTTTTACTTGGTGACCTGAAGCAACGTTACATAATGAGACGTGTTACATTCTGATGCGCCGATTCATACAGATTGCACAGAATACGTAAGTCCAGCTCCTGCGGCAAGACGCTTACCCGCTACAAGCAAGCCATTGTGCAGCGCATGTGGCTTACTATAGGCTGTTTGCCCGTAACTCACTGTGTGCGGCAAGCGCACCGAAAGGCTGAAGACACTGTGCGTATGTCAGTGCGCCTGCGATGCCTGTCAAGCCCACAGCCGCTAGCAGGGCGGACCGCGCCGTGCCAACGCGTCACATGCAGAGGTCACGAATCCATCCGACCCCGACGGTTATCAAATCCTCCCCTGACGCAGACGCAAAACGGCAACTCATTTTTCCATGCCACCTCCGCGAATGCATCGACAGTTACCTTGAGGGCTTAACAAGTCACTTGCCCACAGAGTTGATGTACAACGTACCCTCGTGCAGTTGTACAACTTGGGGGCGCCCGCTCCGGTGAAGTCAAGTCAGTGATCATGACGTGTCTACCTCATGACGCCCGTGCACATCGTGTGTTCTGATGTAATTAATGCTCTCAGCCATCCTGAGCAGATGTTGAGACGCGGCACTCCCCGCCTCATGATTGCGTCTCCAGCGCTCAACTATAAAATCGGCGCGTCCGATGCTCAGCACAATTTTTTTGTGAGCTTTTTGTCAGCAAAGCGCCCTGCTGACTCGAATCATCACATCAGCCTATCTTTTTCGGTGTTGTTGTCTATTACTGCACTTTGCGCAATATGGTGCTCTCTTGTTTTGTTTGCGAGCGGATGCGGATTTCTCGACCTGAAAAGCACGGAAACCGTGCGGCGGCTCCCACGCAAGAATGTATGCTGTGCAATAGGAACTATTGCGATGATCACAAAGGAATCGAGAAGGGCGTCTGTGAGATCAACCATCAGACGTACTTCAACAACCACCCTGACCTTCCGGATATATACCCAACGCTGCAGGCAAAATTGGATGCAGGTGGAGATAAGACAACGTATGTCTCCGCAATCAGGCACGGAGATCCTAGCTTATGCTATTACAGTAATCCATCTGCCCTCGGTGAGCTTTCCACTGACGGCTAGCTTGAGATAACGATAAGAAGCCGATTCTACTCGGCTATGGAAGTGCGCTCGCAGACGTTTGGTTGGATGAGCGTGCATTGTCCAGTAACTGGTCGGGCGGCGTGCAGCTCGTCGTTGGTTCCCTGGCGTGCTGCGTGACGTAGTTCTCCTCTTCTTTGCACATACCACGTCCATGTTTGAATTCTCATACTCTTTGCAAGGACAAACCGCAAACCGGCCAGTCTCTTCGGCCACTGGGCGCATTTCGATCAAGGTTACAACAGTGGCGACACGTTGCACATTAAACCTGTGACGAACAAGAGTGGACCCACAATTGCCTTCGTAGCTATTGTGGCCTATAACGTACCCAACGGGACAAAACCTGAAATGACTTCAACTATGCAGCCTTAACAAATCTGTCCGCATTAATCAGGAGGGAGGTACAGGGCTGATCTAGCCTTGTCCTACGTTGTTGGAAGAGGTATGGGCCTACAAGGAGTTTCCATAGTATAAATTGATGGCCCCAACCCTAAACCGTGCGATCGGACCGAACCCTTCGCCTTAGTTTCGTCAAGTTCCATTATGTCATCAGCAGTGATTCCTACGGCGCCGCGCGCGATGCTATCAGAGGCTCTAGGTAACTCCACGGCTTCGGCTTCCCCTCTACAACAAGTATTCGCAACTGCAGCTAAAGAATTGTACCCACGACTCGCGCTTTTCGAAGCGCTAGCTCTATTCAAGAATGATCAAGAAAGGCGGAAGCCATCTGATGATGATGTTGTTGAAGCCCGCCGAAACTTTTTGGATTCGTTTGCCTATCTCTGCGACGTCCAAAAGGGAGGAGCAACAGTCACTGCTGTGGGTTTGCAGAAGCTAACCCACAGCAACATCCTGTGGCTGGCGGCGAATGAAGGGGTACGCAATGACGTCAAGACATATGCGGAAGCTATCCTGGCCCATCTCAGGCTGGTGAGTTTTGGCAATCAGGGGACGATTCAAGAAATGATCTTTCACCTTGCGGTGAAGCACGGTGAATCTCGAATTTCAACCTACAAGGACGAAGTGCGAAAGTGTGCAAGAAATTGCAGGATGCAGTTAAGAAGCGAAGCAAAAGACGGCGCTGGTAAGATCTCCGCTACATACCAGTAGCCTATTGTATGCAGGATAAGACTTGTTGACTTGATTAAGTGGAAATCCTTCGAAGGAAACTAAAGAAACTTTCCGAGCCACCGCCGAGCATGACTTTTGCTGACACGGTTAACTACTGTTAACTACGACATGCGAGGGCACGAAGTTAACAAAATCAGAACAAGATCGAAAGATGCCAAGGATGATTTCAGTAAACTAGCCCATTATGTTGGACGTCTTGGCGCAACTCGATCAGCTGTCCTCTCCGTTGTCAAGGGAATGATGAAAGTTCCGGCTCTCAGCCAGATATCCTGTGTCCGCACGGTCGACGCACCGGGCATGCGCAAGGTGATGATGGACCAAATGGCCATGAGCCCGTACGAGATTGTTCGGGGGATCTGCGAGGATCATGCTTCTCAGAATCCATTGCAAAACAGGATGGCACTTCACAAACTTGTGGAGCTTGATCTGCCCTCTGGGCCCAACGAAGTACGTGCGAGCTTGGTTTCGCGGAAGACAATCATCACGAGAGTGCATGCAGAACTACAAATCGCAGACACATTCAGCAGGGACCGGTACATATTTGTGGATGACGACAAGTATATCGGCTGCAGCAAGCCAGCCTCCTATTTCTGCTTCAACTGGCTCAGCAACCACAAACATGGGTACGTTCCCCCATCCGCGCATCACAAAATCATACCTGGTTGCCGTGGACCTGACAATAATATCAATGAGTCCGGGGCCGTAGTCTTAAAGAACATGTATGCCAAACTATGTATTGGTCTTGGACAAGACATCCTTGATTTTCTCTTAGAGAAAGGGTCAGGAGACAGACACTTTGGGGGTCAGTACCAGTCAACGGAAGGTTCAAGTTATGCGTAGAGCAGAGTATGAACGGTTCTGATCAACTGGTCGGAAAGAGTATGAACTAGTCCGGATACTGCGTGTAAAGTCACGGATTCCTATAGTTCCTTCGCCCGTCGGTCGGGCCAAGGGAACGACAACTGTTATCAACTGCCTTTTTACGTTGTCCAACGTGATGGTAGGGATTTCTCCCAGAACATAATTGATAGCCACAGGTGGCACAGCCTCATTCTCGCTGGTCAGGCTTGTATAGACGATCTGAGAATAAACAGAGCCTGCAGCTTCGAGATCCCCTCCGCATGAACGGTAGGTACTGTCCTGGAGATTTCGTTCTCTTCAGAAACTCGCCTGCCCACCATCCCTGAGTGAAGCGGGACAATGTGGCAACGACCTGCGGCTCGATCTAGTACTTGACGTCGGAATCGTTCATCCCGCGGTCTCCTCGTGTCTTGTGAATGACTGCATCAATCCGGCGCTCGGTTGTTTGGACCCCGATGACTCTCTAGCTGAAAGGACTAGGTCTGCTAGAGTCCACCGCCAGCATGCCCTTTACATCTGCTTCCTTCCGCTGAATGTTGTTGTTGTTGTTGTATTTAACGCCATGGCGGCAGGGGCGCAAATGCCCTTGCGCCAGACCTCCCGAAGGGTATGTGGCCTGGAGGGCCGCAGGCCGGACCTAACTACCTCACAGTACATCATCCCTTCCTCTCGTCCTCCAAATCTTGCCTTGTGGCCACTACGCGTTCTGTCTATCCCTGGTTCCCCGCTGGTGCCCCAGTTCCGCTGAATCTGGATCGTGGTCTGTCTCTGAATAGTAATACAAGCACTTGACGACGACGCTTAACTAATTGAAGGACGGCTGCAAGTTGTCGAATGTGCTTGAGCGCTCTGTCTTGAGACAGCGCACTTGGGGTCTGTTCAGAGGATTATTATTCATGACATAGACGACGTATTCGAAAATACGCGATTTCCGTTCTTAAGTTCCCAGGCTGTAGCACACGGCATGCTTCGTTGTGATCAGTGAGCGAGTAATCGGGGGGCAGCTACCCTTTGAGGTTGGGTAATGGCTCTGTCTAACGTCCTCCGAAGCTAGCAGGTCTGTTGGACGTTTGTGACTCTAGGCTAACAGCTTTGCAGGCGCCGCTTGGGAGGAATACATAGCAGTCCTATGCCATATGCCCACAACTTCATGGAAATACTATCGTCAAACGAAGTCGTCTGGACCTAGCACGACAGGGCTGACTAGTTAATACGAAATTCAGAAGGGGGATGGCAATCTCCAAAGCAAGGCCCTCAGAAAAGCGGAAGAATCCAAAGTCTTGTCCGCTACAGGGGCACTTCAAGCGGACGTTCCAACGGCTGGACGGAGCAATCCATGTCCCGAATGGTTAAAGGTCCGAGCGTAAATCACGTTGTCAGCTACCCCTTGATATGGAGAGGTAGGCATATATGCCAGCAAAGGGAAAGTCTGGAAGCATAGCTGCGTGCTTTTTGAACCTTTGCCTTCTGACTTGAGGTGTTAGGTTTGTCCAGGTGCTTCGAAAGCAGCCGAGGTCAACATCCTGCAAAGCGTTCCAGTGATTCATGACTTACTCCGCACGTTTCGTTTGGCCCATCCAAAACTGCTTGACGTCCAACGACATCTTGGGTGCCTCGACGGCCATAGCGCGCCGAACCATGGTCTTTTTTTTTTTTTTTTTAGGAGTGTTACGATTTCTGGCGTCATGCATTGTATCAAAGTTTCTGGACGGGCCAACTCTGCTACAGAGATGTCAGAGGGGTTAATTCCCACCCCTCTAACTGTTTGAAGAAAGCTCACGTTCATCTTGTTTGTTTCCCATCGCGGTGTCGATCCAATTTTCCAAATTCTGCCAGTTGATTGTTGTAGTCGCGTCTTCGAAAACCTTGGCCATCGCCAATATCGAACAGGTTGTAGGGTTTAATCCCAGGACGTCCCCCATGGCCTTATTGGAGAAGCCGGGAAATTCACTATTGAACTTGCGTAAAGCTGGTCTAAGCGAGCTGAATTCTTCCATAATCTTGCCTACCCATTGTGCACGATCGACGGCCACAGCTGCTGCTGTGTTGTTAGTGCTTGATCAGTGTTTTTGCGTTAGTTAGAGATAAGTCGAGGGATTCGGGTGCTGAGTCTTCAATGCCTCTGACGACAGTCGCTTTGCAGGCTTCACTGTGAGGTGAGCGACTTTCGTAGGAGTGGTAGAGTTGACCAGGCTGCAGAATGAATTTGGACGAAGGGCAGTCAACGACGGGCTGCCATCCGCGGCCGGATGATGCTGGTTGTTGGTAAAGATGATGATGATGCATTTAACGTCCAGAGGTGCCGAGCAGTGCCGACATGGTCTATGCTAATGTAAACTATGTTACAGGCTACCGTCTTCACCCTATGCTATGCAGAGCATCTTCTGTCTGCCGCTGACATTGAAGAAGACGACTTGCTGATTAACACAGGCATTCTGCTCAGCAGAGAAGCTGATTAAAAAGTTGATCAGCTGCAGCGCGCTTTCAGCCAGGTTGCCGACGCGTCGTAGCTATGATGACGGCACATCGAACCTCTTGGCTCTAGAGTAGTTAGATCTAAATGCTTTAATTTGCCTAAGATCTCCTAACCATTACCGCTCGCCTTTGGTAGTTATAGCAGCCCCGACGGTAATCCTCTGAAATAATTATATAACTAAATAACCCTAGTATCTATAGTAGATAGTTGGGATGGTGGTTTAATTAGGAATACCTATTTATAATAACGCCCTTAATATACCTTCTTTTACCTTACTATCCCCTTACCTAATTATATTATCGTTTTCTTAATTCTTATACTATAACTATTATATATTAAGTTAACCTTATATATTAAATAAGCTATTTTCTTTAAATAAAGTAATAACTTAAGTATAAAGGTTATTTCTTTTACTTAAGTATATAGCTTAGGTTATAAGAATTTTTATAGCTAAATATTAAACTTAACTAATTTAGAACTAACTTAAGGCCTACTTTAATTAAGGGGTTAAATCCTTATATAGTATTTTTATTATTAAAAGAGCTATTATTACTTTATAAATTAGGCTTACTTTATCTTTTTTTACTATAATAAAGAAGTATTAAATTAAACCTTAAAAATAAACTTTTAAAAGACCTCTTAAAAAGTATATAAGTAATGCCTATTAATTAATAAAAGGCTACTATATTTAAGACCTTTAGCCCTTTAAACGCCTCTTTAAATAGATTTTAAATATTAATAATAGATCTAAATAGTAAGGTTTAACTTATTTATAACGCTCCTATTATTAGTAATAAGATTAAAACTATTAACCTAAGCGTTATAAAACTTAGAGTCTAAAGTAACGCTAAGGTCTACCTATTAAATACCTAAAATTATTAGAAGTTAATTATATATATTTTAACTTACTATATAGGTATTATTTAACTAAAGCTTTTAGTAATGCCCTTTATTTAAGTTATCTTTATTACTAATATTTATATAAAAATAAGGGGTTAAGAGATATAAAGCTAAACTATTTAATATTAAGTAATCCTATTAAAACCATTTTAACCTTACTTATAGTAATAATTTATTCTAACTATACTAAACTATATTATTAAATACTAAGCTAGCTATTTTAGTTATTTTAAAATAAAACTAAAAAAGGGCCCTCTTTAATATTTCTTATAATTATTTTAATAATATAAAGACTAAGCTTTATTATATTTAGCTTTATAAATTACTAATAAAACGTTAGTATAGTAAAGAAGAGGCTATTTAGTTTAGTTAATAAAAATATTAGTTTAGTTAGTATAAAGAGGCTCTATTCCCTAAGTTTAAAGTATAAATAGTATAGGTATTTATTATAATAGATTAAGACGTTTTAGTAATTCTAAGAAAATCCTTACTCCTCTTTATAAAAATAAGTTAGTTTACATTTAAATATACTACAGTAGTTTAGAGGCTTGTCCTTAATAATCCTATGTCCTCTGCTCTATTGTTCCTAAAACGCTATAGCATAAACTATATAGCCAGATCAGTCGCGCTCTTAAACGCAATACAGACACTCGCCTAAATAGCGGATACTACTGCCCTTTTTACGTCTCTATAGTAATCTCACTAAGATAGATTCTACCACCACCTGCCTATACTCCTATACGCTGTACCTTAGTAGCTTCCGAGCCCTAGCCTACATTTAGCCTCTAGTCTACAGATAGCTAGGGTTTTAATAGACTTATAAGCTACAGTATAAAGTAGAACCAACAGCGATTTTGTCAACAGTACACGCTCTTCTCTATACACACCAGGGCCATCTTATCTAAATGCTACTATTAGGTTAAGTTACAGCAGCGCAACGGAGTCCAATACAGCTAGCCTTAAACGGTACCTCCCGTTACCCCGTTACTGCCCCCCTACTGGTTAGAGCGTACTAACAGAGCGCCGGCTCTAGCATTAGCGCTATAGCCAATCAGATTACACACATCCTACTTCACCTCTAAGGAGTAACAATAAGAAACGTCTATTAAGGATAAATTATATCTTCCTTTAATTACACTTCCTCTATATATACGTTATAGTTTATAAGTAATAAAGATTTTAATAATTAATCTACTCTAAGTAAGATAAGGATATAATAAACTAATATTAAAGGCCTACCTTTTTATAAGGCCTTTAGGCGTTATAAAATAAACGTTAGTTTATATATATAAGAAATACTACTAAGGGAAGCCTATAAATACTCTTTATTAGTTAAGGGAGCTACTTATAAGATCAGGAGAATTAATAAATATAATAATTAATTCGCTTTAGACGTCCCTTAGTACTAAAGAGAACTTAGGATATATATTAGGTAGGTAATAAAAAATATACTTTATATTTAAAGTAGTATAGATTAAAGGGTCTAGATTAAGCTAAGGGAAAATATTAGCTTATTATTAAAAGCTATAACTTATAAATCTATATAACTAAAGTATGTATTGGAATCTTATCGATAGAAAAGCTTTATAGATTTCTTGTGTAATAGGTGGCGTCTCAGAAGAGTTTCTTTCAGCGTCTCCAGAGGGATACTCTTATATAAGAATTAGGTCCCTATTTGTCAGGCAGGTTTGTTCCGTTCTTTTCCACTGCAGTGCTTCAGTCGTCATGCTAAGGGTAACTCGCCTCCGATAAGACACAAAATTCTGCCTGAAACTTCGTGTTAACCTGCCTTGTTGACTTATCCCATCGAGTGCGAGTGGACAGCAGTACTTCGGATTTACCTCACATAGGGGGAATTGACCACTTACAGCACTTGCCAAGCAATTTGAACCCAATCAACTCAAACTACTAAGGACTACAAGCTGATACTAGAGATTCTGCTGGTGATATCTGTACCAACAAACTCGTGAGTTACATAGAGCAACATCACACTGCTGACAGCGTGATCTCGTCTGTCTCCTCCGCCTGGTGTTGCCTGAGCCTGCGCCCAACGCCACCCTACCTTAAGAGGTATTATTACAAGCAACGCACGTGGAAGAAGGCTGCTTGCCAATACGATCATGCCGCTGCCACGGTATTACGTCGTTCCTTGTGTCTGTAGCCCTCTAAGGGCGGCTCCGCTAGCGGGCAGTTACCAAGGGGCCGTAGCGCTGGATTAACTCTGTAGCCAGCGGTCTCCTCCATCAGCGCTGCCGTCAAAGCCATCAAATCAAATAACGCCAAGATTTACCTGATTTAACTGCCTCTTCACCAATGTTAGTTAATTTAGCTTATTAGCCAATATAACAAATCAAATCCATAGAGCACGTAACCAGATAACGCTAGCACTAATTACCTAGTTAAGAAATAAGTAAAGCTATTTATAACCGGTTAAAATACCACAAATAAACCAACCTCAACCCTAATAGGTATAACATTCCCCTTTAGCTAATTCTTTATTAACTATAACTAACTTATTATCTAGCGCTTTATTAAGTGCCTTTATAACGTTAGGGTTAACTTAGTAGTACTAAACGCCCTCTTAGAGTTAGTAGCTATAGCTAGGATTGCGACTACATTAAGAGCCAGCTTACTAAGGAGGGGGTACGTTAACTAGTAGTCTCTCCACTACTTAATAGGATCCTCTATAGGTTGAAGAGGTTGTCTTAAGTACATCTTAAGCTCATCTTACTATTAAGATGTCTTATAACTATATCTACTCTAGACCTATTACCTAAATAACTATCTTTATAAGATAGTAGTGTGATCTTAAGAACAGACCTAGGGTTATTAGAGACTTCCTCTAACCTATACTAACGGTTAAAGTAGTCTCTAAGTCCCTTCTTTATATTATAAATCTACTTAAGCTAAACCCCTTCGTCCTAGACTACCTTAAGGTATAAGATACTAAGTAAAGGGTATAGAATAACAAAAGTAGTAAATAAGGGAGACTCCTCTAACCTTAGGTAGTAGGAGGAGAGCTTTTACTAAGCTAACTTAATAGAAGTACCGAGGTACTTTTAGTATTTAAATAAAAGGCCCTAAAATCAAGCAGTACGTTAACTTAAGTACTCTCTTATATATTATAGAAGTAGTAATACCTAATAAAGCTAAGTCTAGCTACTAAGTAACAATTAAATAGAACGCCCTAACTAAGTCTATAATAGTTAGGAGTCTTCCTTAGTAGTTAGGTTAATTATAGACTCTTCTTCCTACTAAAAAGTAATAGGATAGAGAACAGAATTATATAGATTCTTTTAATCCTTAAGATATTTAAGAAGATACTTTATACTAGTTATAACCTCCTAAAGATAACTATAGATTAAATAACTTTAGAACTAATTACTATTATTCTAAACCCTAATAAACCCTTTAAACTTAAAACCAACTCCTTAGACTATATAATTAGTATATAACTAGGACAATAAGATAAAGAAGGACGCCTATACCCCTACGCTTTTTATTTAAGAAAGTTCAGTAGACCTAAGCTTAACTACTAAATCTATAATGAAGAGCTTATAGTAATTATTAAAGTATTTAAGGAATAGAGACTATAACTATTTAAAACTAAGTATAAGGTTAAGGTCTATACTAACTATAAGAACCTTACTTACTTTATAACATCTAAGGACTTAAATAAATAGTAAGTTAGATAGTTAGAGTCCTTATTAGAATTTAACTTAAAGATTATTTATAAAAAAGGATCTAAAAATAGAAGAGCTAATACTCTAAGTAGAAGACCGGACTATAAAGTCTAAGTACCTAAAGAGATATAGGTTATCCTTAAGTAAGATAATAAAGGAAACCTTATACCTACTATAAAACTCCTTATAGTTACTAGATAAGTTAAAACTATAAATAGTTATATAACGTATAAGATAGTTAAGGAAATTTATAGTATATATATATATAGTTACTAAGGCATTACTAAGACTTAGAAACGTATTTAATAATACTATAATAAAACGGCTATATATAAAGAAGTAGTTATAGTAATTAAGGACTATAAACTTTATAAAAAAATTAAGAATAGCCTATATAAGCCTTATAGAGAAATCTAACCTCTCTTAGTACTAAAAGCAGTGTAGTATTTAATCTTACTAAACTTTATTATTAAACTACTAAAATTATAAGAACTACTTACTAAAGTTTAGTAAAATAGTATATTAGTTATTATAAATAGACTTATTAAATACGCCTACTTTATTCCCTATATTAGAATTAAGTATAGTAGAAGACCTTACTTACGTCTTCTTATAAACTATTATTAACTAATATAGCCTACTAAAGGAAATTATATTAAATAAAGATAAGTTATTTATATCTAAGTTTTAGAGATTACTAATCTTATAGCTTAGTACGAACTATAAACTATTAACGGCTTTCTACTTATAAATAGATAAATAGATAAAATAAATTAATTAAATACTTAAATAGTACCTATAATACTACGTTAACTACTAATAAGATAACTAAGTTAAGTTACTACCTACTACTTAGTTTACTTATAACAGTATAGTAAGAGAAAGTATAAAATAATTACCCTTTTACCTTAACTATAGCTTTAATCTAATAGTATATAGAGAACCTTAATAAGGCCTTATAGTACTTAAGGCAATAGCTAATATAAAATAAATTAGAGAACTCTAAAAAAACCTAAAAAAAGACCTTAAATTTATTTAATAATAAATAATTAAATATACTAATAAGTTAAGGATTAAGGGACTAACCTTTAGAGAGGGAGATAGCGCTTATCTCTTTAAATATAACATTAAAACTAAGTAACTAAGTAATAAATTAAACTATAAAAAACTTAGACCTTTAAAAATTACCTAAAAATTTTTAAACGTTAACTATAAACTTTTATTACTAAATATAATAAAGTATTACTTAGTTTTTTATATTTTAC
>MPGH01000020.1:118016-138503 GCA_001937105.1 Colletotrichum chlorophyti
TTATTAAAGTACTATATTAGTNTTTATTAGTATAATTAATAGTTTTAAGCTTATATAGTAATTAGTTATATAAGTTAATAAAGTAGGTTAATATAAGATTAACTAATTTATAAAGAGTTAACTAAAAGATATCTTAAAATAAATTATAAAGTTAATTATTAAAGAGCTATAGAAGCTCTTAAAGTATAATTACCCTTTATATCTATATACTTAATAGATTATTATTTATAACTATAATCCTTAGTGTTAGGTCGCTCTTATAGCTTAGTGATCCTTAGCGTAGGATCACTATTAGATTATAATAATCTAAAATAATCCATTACGTAATCCACTTCTATAGTTCTTCTGTAGGTATCCCTAATAACGTTCCCCTTATGTCTAACTCGTTGGTGTCTTAGCACTCTCCTCTGTTCTCCTATACCAACATCGCTAAGCTAATCTTAGGTCGTAACAATATTAAGTACTTATAATAATAACCTACTTATAAAAGAGGTTTATAACTATATTAATAAAATCTGTAGTTAAAGTAAGAACTATAATAAACCTATTAAAACTAAGAATGCTTTATAGAATTAGATAATCTATTATACGTAAGTAGCTTATAAAAGCGCCCTTAACGTATATAATAATCTTTAGTTATAAAGCTACTATCTTCCCTTTTATACTATAGTCCTTACTACCTTTATTATATACCCTATTAAATAGTTTAGTAATAAGGTTTCTATTACTTTTATTACTATTAACTATATTAATTTTATATCTATCCCTATTATATATATTATTAGCTATATAAAAGTAATAAACGTTATTACCTACTAATAGAACGGCTTTATAAAAAAAGACTATTTAATAGCTTAGCTATAAGAACTATAAGACTAATAAATAGATTACTAAAATAACTACTATAATTAATAAAGAGGTCCTTAAGCTAATCTATAAGTATACTATATAGATTATAAACCTTAAGGCTAATATCAATAGAGCTATAGTAATTAATAATAAAGTTACTACTATTAAAAACTATATAATTAACCGTTAGGTAGTTATTAATAAAATAAGTAGTACTATTTACTTACTATATATAGAGCTAAACGCTCTATACTAGTAGGTAGTAAAGCTCTATAAATAGGGCGTAAACATTATTACTAAAGGATAGAGCTAATAAGTAGCTACCCCTAGTAGTAGTACTAAATAGTAGGCTAGTGGATATACCGGTTAGATAACCCTAACTAAACGTAGAGCTTTAGGCTCGTTCTAAAACCGCTTTATAAAGTAAATTAGATAGTAGAGGATTTATAGGTTAATAATGGACGTTTATAGATATATAGTTAACAAAGGTTAAGTTAACTTTAGGTTTAGTTTTAATAAATAACATAATAGTAATTAGAATAATCGCTCTTTTTATCAAGGGGTAGATATTACTAAACCTAAAAATATTAACTACCTATATATAACTATTTATATATAAGTAGAGCTCTTTATATTAAGGAGCTCCCCCTTAACTATAGTTATAAGAGACTAACTACTCTATACTATATATCTTAAGACCTATCTTTACTTCTTATTATTACTTTCTATTATTACTTTATTTACTTTATTAGCGTTATCCTTTACTATATTAACGCACCTATACTAGTTATACCCCTTCTACCTTAGCAACCAGCGGGCAGAACGACTATAACAACTATTAAGTCTTATTATCTAAAAAGTAAGTAATAGAATACTATTCTTCAACTTACTTACATTTTAGTACCTATATATACATACAAAGGCTATTTAAGAATTATACTAGTATAATACTAAAAGTAAGTATTAAAGTAACTTTATCTATAATATAGTTAATATATACTACTATATAGCTTCTAATTAAGTAATCTACTATCAAGTAGAAGTAATATTAAATAGACTAAGAGTCTTAGGAATTCTTACTCTAAAAGCTTATTAATTATATAGTATAAAGGCCTCTATAATAGAATTATAAGAAGCCTCCCTTCTATAATTGTAAAGTTATTAAGGAAGAAGCTACTAGTACTTAAGTAGTAGACTAAATCATAGCTTTTAAAGTAAGAAAAATCCTCTAAATAAGTAGTACTATAGAGAAGTATATAGCATAGACTCTCTTAAAGTTATTTACATTCTTATAAATACAATAGAGGAACTATAAATATAGTCTTAAAGAGTTACCTATTTAGAATATATTCTAAACATTTATTTACTAATAGTACTTTAGGGTTAAATACATAAAAGAGAGGGTATTAGAGGGAGCTAAAGTATAAGTACTAGTAAGAGAGTTAGACTCCAAATTAATTCTTCTCTAAATAGCTAGTGTATAGATAACCTCTATAAGTTAAAGGTAAAACTATACTACTTCTTGTTTAGACTCTTAATACCCTTCTAGAATAAAATAATTTACTAGAAGGTACTAATTAAGAAAGTTAAGTATATAGCTTAAGAGGTAGAATACTTATAATTTATTTATAATAAATGTAGTAGTAGTTAATTGTACAAAAACAGTTAGAAGTAGGGAGCTATAACTATAGAGCTAATTATAAGGCTACCTTTATTTTAAAGAATGTAGTCTTAAGATAGTTATTAAGAGTCTAAAGAAATATTACAGTTAAAATAAAATACTCCCTCTTATATATATACTACTATACTCTTTATAGAGGTAATAAAGTACTTCTATTACAATTAGGTAAAGTATACTAAGGTAAAGTATCTTAAATTAAGAGGAAGGAGATTAAGTACTAATAGTATACTAATAACTTAGTAACTTAATTACTTAAGAGTAAAGATTTAAGTAGTTTAATTATAGAATAGAATTTAAGAGGTTAACTCCTTAGAAAATAAGTAAGTATAGAATGTATACTTAATATTACTACACTTATATACTAAGTTCCTATAGGAACTACAATTAAGAGTAGAATGATTATTCTGTAAGAACTTAGAGAGTACATTATAGAAGTAGATATAAATATATACTCTTAAGTAAATTTTATTAGTTTTAAAGTAGTCTCCTACTTTAGGCTAAAGCTAACTATAGTAAATATACCCCTCTTAGAATCCCTTTGTAGTACTATCTTAAAGAACGGAAAGGTATAGTAATTAATATTCTTCCTTCTAAATTTATAAAGTTGCCTATAGAAGATTTAGGGACTATTAACTAAAGTAATAAGACTAAAGAGTGCAGTTAATTTACTATTAGTATATTACTCTATAGACTAAGAAGGTATTATTATTAATACTGTATTAAATATATAGAGTTATAAGTTAATTTTAATTACTAAGCTTATAGTATTTATATAAGAGATTTTTAAAAATAGCTAGAAGGTATATATTTTATATATTTTAGAGAGTAAAAAACTTAATATAGACCTACTATAGAAGAGTAGGGTTAAAGGGACTATTCTACCTCTAGAAATTTAAGATTTAGCTCATGCATTTAATAAGTAGTTAGTAAAGAATCTACTAGAGCTTAAGGGGGTAGAATACTCTATTAATCTAATTCTAAGTAAAAACCTACCTTTTAGGCCCCTCTATTTGTTATATAAGAAATAACTTAAAGAGCTCTATCCGTACTTTAAAGAAATAAAGGCAGTAGAGTATATAGTTGCATTAGTTTGTAAGGCTAGAGTACTAGTCCTATTTATCCTAAAGAAGAATAATTTATTAAAGCTCTATATAGACTACTGCAAACGTAATAAAATTACTATTAGGAATTATTATTCTCTTCCTCTAATCAGTAAGCTATTATATAAACTTAGTAGAGTAAAGTTTATCTTTAAGATTAATCTTCATTAACTATACTACTATATTTACATTAAAAAGGAGAATGAGTAGAAGATAGCCTTTGAAATATACTATAGTTCCTTTAAGTATATAGTAATACTATTTAAACTAAGTAATACTCTAGCTACATTTTAAGTATATATTTACTAAGTACTTGCTAAATTATTAAGTATTTACTGTCTTATATATTTAAATAATATTATAGTATACTTTAAAATAAGGGACTAGTATATAAAAAACTTACAAATAGTAATTTAATAATTGAAGATAATTCTAACTATGTATAAAGCTATTAAAATATATATTCTATAAGGAAGAAGTTGAATTCCTAGGGTACATTATTACTAGAAAAGTATTTAAATAGACTAGTTATACATTTAAGTTGTTACTAAATAGTAGATACTAAGCTTAGTAAAAGATGCTTAAATATTCTTAGGATTCTGTAATTTCTATTAGAAATTTATTACTAAGTACTTAGTAATAGTAGTACTAATAATAGAGCTATAAAAGAATAGTAAAATAAGGAAGTCTACTTTTAGTTAAATAATTAAAGTAAATACTACTTTTAATAGTCTAAAGATAGCCTTCTACTTAGTAATAGTACTTATATACTAGAACCTATTAAGGAAAATGAAAGTAGAAGTAAATGTATTTACTTATGTAGTTAGTACTATTCTATTCTAATTTGTAGAAGAATAATAGTAATTTATTGCCTACTAGTTAAGGAAGCTCTTTAAAATAGAATAGAGGTAGTATATAGAGTAATAAGAGCTATTTACTATTATTAAGGGACTTAAGTATTAAGCTTAATACTTATAAGGACTATTAAATAAGTTCATTATTCTTGTAGACTACTAAGTACTTAAAGGGGTTATTAGTACTCTAGTAAGGAATCTCTATAGGAAATTAACTAAATAAGTATACAAACTCTTAGTATTTAACTTTAATTTAGAATATTAATTAGGAAAGACTAACTCTATAGATAGACTATCTAAGAGGCTAAACTATATAGAGGGGGATATACTCTATATAGATATTCTCTTAATACTAGTATAGAAGCTAAATCTTATTAGTAAGCTACTAGAGAAGATGCAGTAGTATATTGTAAAAATAAAGAGTAATAATAAGGTTGTATATATATGTATATATGCAGTATAAGCCTTTATTTAAATTCGTAATAATAATAGAGAAGTTAAATTAGAGGGTAAAAGTTCTTTACCTTTGCATTAGTAGTATACTATAGAGTATACTAATAATTATACAATAATTATAGTTATTACAACTAGAAGCTAAAGAGCTAATAGAGATTTAATAGGTACTCTCTAATAGTAGTCTAAGAATACTAAGGAGTTAGAGGCAGCTAGAGTTATTATACCAGAATAATACATTCTATACTTAACTATAAAGTCACTCCTAATAGGTAAAATAGTATTAAGTAATTAGCCTATTAATACTCTAGAAGATAAAGTCTATAGACTATAGGCTAAAGATGAATTCTACTAAATATAAGTAGTAAGGCTTTAGGGTACTACTAGAACTAAAAAACATTACACTTATAATAAGAAGAGTACTTTATTCTTTAAAGAAAGGCTGATTATCCCTGAAGTACTAAGGTACTAATACTAAGAATAGATTTTCTTTAGTAATACTATAATAATTTAAAATTAAGTTTTATAGAGATAATAAAAATAATAGAATTAGTTCTAAGGAAATTCTATAAGTAAAATATTAGGAAGTTAGTATAAAACTATATATAAGGCTACTAAGAATACTAAAGTATTAGATTCTAAAGTATAAGCTATATAAATAGCTATAATTACTTTTAATACTATTATACTCTTTTTAGAAAATTATAATAAATTTTATTATAAGTCTCCTATTGAGCCTTTATAGAGATAGTATTAAATACAACTGCATTCTAATTATTATATATAGAATAATAAAGTTTGTAATATTCCTCCTAATTGTAAAAATACTAAATGCAGTGCAATTAGTACAATTTATCTATAAGAATGTAGAAAACTAGTTTAGTACTCTAGAGGGTATTATTAGTAATAAAAATAGGCTGTATATAAGTAAGTTCTAGAAGGAATTTACTAGAGAGTAGGTAATTAAATATTAACTATTAACTACTTACTATTCTTAAATAGATAGTTAAATACAGAGAGTCTACTAGACTCTTTCTATTTAACTGCCCACCGCCATCATCAACAACTATTGCCCGACAGCTTCAATGGCCAGGTTCACGAACCTGCAGCTGGGGTTAGTATATTGGACTGGGTGACATAGTCCCTCACTTGAGGCGATTCGCCAGTGCGCAGTGTGTATCACTACGTCAGTGCCCCTAGGTTTATTCCAGGTACAGACGAGCTGAGCAGGATTGAGGGGGCTAGTCCCTTTCTTAGAGCTCTATATTAAACTAAGGCTTAATCTAGTAGTGTGTCTAGTGGTTCTAAGGGTACAAGGGTAGGTTCATAAGGACTCGCACGTAGTTCTAGCCTCGCCCGCTGGGGAAGTTGACTGCGTCTAGACGGACAGGGAAGCCCTCTCGCAAAAAGTTCGCAGCGAGGGTCTGCAAGCTTTCCACTGCGTTATTTTTGCATACTAGACAGCCGTATTAGGGCAGCTGAATCCTATCAAACTTGGGCAGCTCGAGAATCTATTAGATAGGGCCACTGAGAGCAGTATAAGGACCAACCTCAACCACCATATCCACACTGTAGACAGGGTGATCCGAGCCGCTATTGTCTATGTCTCCTAGAATCATCTTAGTCAAGGCCTCAACGAATCGAACAGGCTGCAATATCCCAACCTAATGGTCAGGATGCACTATGTCTTCTGCACTTGACATCTTATACCCTGTGACTGGAGAAGCATCAGCAATGGTGTCAAGCTTGTCGTCACACGTAGGTGTATCAACATGCTGCTGCAGCAACGTCAGGCTATTCAGGGCCCCACAATACTAGCTAGCAATAGGCTTCATTTAATAAGAGTAGTAAGTAGTTCAACTCAGAGGCAACAAGTAAAGACACTCTCTACTTAGAGCAAAGTCTCAACTTATTCAATGGCGGCAACACCACTAGCCATTGTGGTGCTGGAAGGACTGTTGACACAGGCCACTACGGCCTTAGCGTCAGTCGTAAGTCGATCCAGAAAGTCCTGAGAGTATCGATGCCCGAGTCCAACAGCCAGCATGCCTCTCTAACAAAGGCATCGGCCTCCTCGAGCGAGTGATTGAACACTAAGTACGTTGTAATCAGCTCTTTACCCACTGCACTCCCTGTCTAGTGAAGACCATGCCTACGCGAGGCTGTAGCGTTGTGCGTGTTGGTCGGAATTCAGGCGTGTCCAGGGCTTTAATTACCTCGCCGACGCCTTGATTCAAGGGAACTGGGTGCGCAGCAACCCAATGAAACAGGGTTCGACGTTGACCTAGGGTGCACACCAGGTTGTCCAGGAGTCTGCTCACATCTTGCCCCCTTTCTGTGTGGTCTAGGTTCTCGAGGTATCCTCTAATATTGGAAAACATCTATCGACAAGCCTACTCATCCTTTGCTTTGAGGAGCAACAACTTGGTTTCATCATTAGATGATGACACGTGCCCGTCGACACTGTTTGTATGGCCATTTGTGGTGCCATCTGTGCTGTTGCCATGATTTATTTTGCCGGTAACTTCGCCAGGAGTCTGGAGTGAGGTTGCATCATGACAATCAACAATGACATGCGCATTGCTGCCACCATAGCCAAAGTTGTTAATCGAGGCCCGCATAAGGCCACCAGGGGCATCAGGCCAGTCCTCCAACTCAGTAGCCACCTTGATTCGCCATTCTTCCAACGCCAGTTTGGGTTTAGGTTTTTCAAAGTTGTTTGACAGCATGATCTTACCCCATTTCATAGCCAGAACCACCTTGATCACACTAGCCAGTCCGCTCGTCGCTTCCGTGTGTCCAATGTTTTTCTTGATCGAGCCAACACGTAGGGCCCCTTGGTCCATTCTGCAGTGGCCCTAAAAGACGGCAGCAATGGCTCCAGCCTCGATTAAGTCACCTGTTGCAGTGCCAGTTCCATAGGCTTCAAAGTACTGCGTGCCAAGAGGGTCAATGCCAGCCTTAGAGTAGCATTCCTGTATAAGCTCTTCTTGCGCCACTTAACTTAGTAATGTGAGAGTCTCAGTCTTTCCGTCTTAGTTCAAGAGCGTCTCGCAGATAACAGCCCAAGTCGGGTCTCCAGTCGCAATAGCATTTTTAAGTCTCTTAATAACAATAGTAGCCACACCCTCGCCACACCTGTAGCCATTACTGCAAGAGTTAAAGGCATAGCACTTACTATTAGGTAACAAAAAGCTGAATATGTACGTCAGTCACTTCTTTTCGCTAGACTAAGGGAATAGAAGCAGGTAGACTTACCCCAGTAATCCTATCATTTTAAAATTGTTAGAATTTAGCAAGACATTCGAGCCACCTACCATACTTATATTGCACTCTCCACCTCGCAGACTCTAAACAACTTAATGAAGAGCTACTAGAGTCATGAAGAAACTAGTATTAATGATTATACTAGACCCTTTAAAGTCAAAGAGATATAGTATGCAGTGGGAGGCTATAGTAGAGCTAATGCCCGTAAGAAGGAACCTTAAAGTGTTGTCTATATTATAAATTAATATATTTCAGTGAATGTACTAGTAAATACAGACGTCTGAAAGTCTGCAACCTAATTTAGAGGAAGTTCAGCTGAAGATAACTATTGTCTTCTATTAGTAACATAAACATCTAGCAGCTAGAGAGCTATTTAATAGTATCATTTTCTCTCTTACTAAGAACCTAGCTTAGTAGAGAAATAACCTATTGCAGTTAATACAATAGGACTTACATATAATTAGCACTATACCCTAATCTTGCGCTAATGATCCTATAAAGCTGTCTCAGCTATAAATACTATATTAAACTAGGCTTATAGTTAATAGTATTAGCAATTAAGGTTAAAGAGGCCTTAACTATAGAGGTTCTAGACTATAGAGGTTCTAGACTATAGAGGTTCTAAACCTTATAGCTATTGATAATGTAGATTTTAATAAATGTATAGTTAGAAAAGACTATATATCTTACTAACTGTAAAGCTAGTATACATTCTCCCTATTATACTATTACTAACTACTTAATACTTAGAATAGTAATTCCCTTTAGAAAGATAATTCTAATACTTAATATAACTATTTTATTTAGCCTTCTGTAGAATACTACTTTAACTCTATTAAAGTTATTATATATTTATACTAGCTAATTAGGTAATAGAAATAACTTATAAGAGATATAGTATTTAGTATACTAAGTAAGTAATTAATATAAAGTGCAGCTACTAATAGATACTTAATAAAACTATATCTACTGTAATTATCCTATAAGCTAATTTAGCTACTCTAAGAGATACATAGTAAATGAACTATAAAATTAACTAGCTTAAACGCTATAAGAATAGTCTAATTAGTAGTATAGCCCTTACAGATTTATAGGTAAAAGAAGCTATTAAAATAATTAATTAGCATTTAGGCTAGTACTAAGGCGTCCTTTGCGGTATACAGTATGTACATTACAGCTAGTATCTATAGGGAGAAAAATAGGAAATAGACTTAATTAATAATAGCATTCTAATGTAGAGGTATTAGTGCGTAGAAGCAAGCTATATAGAAGGGAGCAATAAACACTAGTTTCAAACACAGCAATTTTTACACAATGGAATACCCTGAAGGGTCTAGCAGCTAGAGAGCTATAAGAAGAAGAAGAAAAAGGAGGGGACAAAAGTAGACAATTAGATTCTAAACTGTTCTCTAGTACTTTAAAGACTAATTCTAGGTAAAGCTGAAACTAGGGATCTAATATCTACTAACAAATATATATTAGTATATATTTATTCTGAGGGAAAATAGCAAAACATTGAAAAACTAGAGAGAAAAGGCATAAGTAGCTGTGATGAACACGGCGTAGATGAAATAAGGATCAGAAACGTCTATATCTCTAGAATGGAGATACAGGACGAAAGCAGGGTAATTATACCTGTCTTAAGGGCATCTACGTCTCGGACCGAGTCTCAGGACTGACTCGCAGACAACCCCCCCTTATAACCATCATAACAGTATCACTTACTACTGCAGTCTCCGTAGGAAACTTCAAGAAAGCCGCATTGAGAAGTAAAGTCCTACATCCTCGTCTAAAAAGTGCGCACTGCAGACATGTACCTAGTGAGGATAAATCCGTCAGTTGCACTAGCTCAACATTACACTTGTCAACAGAGTCTTTTCCATCTTCTTACTGTGCTCAGATTTTCATGGTTTGGATGGTAAGTGCCCTTATGGTTGAACCAAGAGGCTGGAATCTCGCTCTATGCCCCTCGTCCTTCGGAGAGTAGTTTTCACAGCCCATCTGCATTCGACGCATCACCTGCAAACTTACAGCTCAAGCCAACAATTGCAATGGATCGGTCACCAACAGCGAGTCTTGAGTATCTTCCATCTTGTGTACTTACAATGCAAGGGTTGATTGTCTTCCTTAATCCGAGCTGCTCATGAGAACACAGTAGCAGGTGCTTGAGTCTATTATTTAATATTATTTCTACAATTTTGAAATTGTAGAGAGCTGGCAAGAGAGCAACAGCTGTGCATGTAGCAATGAAGACGGCCCTATTAGTTGGTTGACTTTTACGTCAACCTCAAGATGCCTGAATCTACATGGTACTTTGCAGATTCGACGATCGACTTGAGAATAACTCTAAATGGGGAAGGTATTTAGATACGGATTTTTTTCAAGTCCGCTATCTACAAACTTCCCACGCAGTCGGACTATCTTAAACAAGTGTATGGATATAGATTGCAGGCTGAGCCGCACAGCTGCAGCCAGAGAGTGGATCTATTGTGAGAGTCTCACACATTATGGATTGGTAGATTGGGCTCGCATCCGGGCATGTGCCATTCTAGTGTCATTATTGAATATCTCGGTCTTGTATCGGACGATACTCGGGAATGAGACAGTCTAAGCTACAGAACTCCGCTCTCTATTCGTTACTTAGGGCTAGTGTTAGCGGAAGTTGGAACCGTAAGATACTCCCCATTGTAACTGGAGAGGCCACCGCATCAGCTTAGACGTACACAGCTCTCTCCTTTAGTACAAGTTTCTCAATAAAAAAGATGATGAGACTTCGCATCCGCTTGTAATCTTACCGTAGATCTCACGTATTGATTTATTTTGACTTTGTAACCGCAGCAACACGCCTTTAATAGGGTTGAACAGCATAACATGGCCACTGAGTGACACTATCAAGCCCAAATCTAGGTTCATTGCAGATTTTGTACCTTTCGGGCTTTCTTAAAGTATCATGACTTTAATTTCCTATCTATATTATACTAACTATTGCTGTCCATCTATGTTTACTAGATTAGCACATAGATGTTATGCTTATAAAATTAGAATTAGAGAATAACACATGAACATGAAGTACTAAATTCTTGCCGCTTTTCAGCTTCAACCCTTAATCAACTAATAAGCCTGTACAGAAGAGTTTTAGTAAAGCTCTACAATAGGGCTGCATGGTTGCCAATAAAGGTAGAGCCAGTATGAAACGTGTTCCTGTGACCCTAAAGCCCTTCAAGCTCCCTGTAGAAGCCGTCTGCAATAGAATCAGAAGGAACAGTCAGTTGGAAAGGTGTATGGCTACTGTAGTCAACGAAGCTGACTTTCCCCTTGCTCGACCCCTCGTCCGTCTTCCGCAGGCAATTGACCGTGGCTATAATGTCCTTCTTCACCTGATCTTGTGACAGAGGCTCGCTGCCTCCATACCAGACAAAGTAGATTCCTTCAACAGCCGTAGGATTGACATTGTAGTATCCAGGGAGAAGGGGGATGCTGAACGTGAGTTTGCTCGTGGGCCAGACGTTCTGAAAGCAGTAGCCCTTAGAAAGACCTGTGTCCGCAATGAGATGGCAGTAGAAGGAGCTGCTAGTGAATTAACCGAACAGAGACTCTTCCGTATCGTCCAAGCCCAACGCACCCAGGTTCAATATTGTTGGTGGAGCGCTTAACGAGCACTTTGGAGATGATGATGAGCTTAGTACCGTTCGGCGTCTTAACCAGCAGCTTCGTCTTCTTGCCAACCTCTTCAGCAGGACACTATGCCGCAACTACAGTACTCAACACCAGAGCATCTGAACCCATCCCCTATTAAGCTGTATTCAAGATTTCTTAGTTGTCGTGCCAAGCACTAGTAGTACTACCCTCCACGAGCGTATTGAGAAATGCCTCGTCAATAGCCTTAAGTATGTAAATAGTCAGTTAATTAAGGGCATCGCCAGCACCCTAAGAGTTAGACTAAATAATCCAAGTAAGGTCTCCAAGGTTGTACTTTGCTAAGAACTCTCTAAGCAGCAGCAGAAGATCTTCTGGTACTAGGTTAGGCAGGTTATAGGAGTTAGTAATGTAGGGATACTTAGCTAGTTAGGCGGCGTACGTAGCGAAGTCTAGACTGGGCGTGAAGTTGGGGAAGGCCTGGCTGGTCTTGAACAAAGTTGGTTGGGCCTTGAAGAAGAGGACCCCCAGCTCTGCCTGGAAAAATGTTCAACCTAAGTCGCGGCATTACTCCTGAATCCAAGATGGATAGTATTTTAGCGGTTTTGCTAGCCTCTCTGTAGCTTAGGCAAGTTTGCTACTTTGTAATGACTGAACAATATTACCTCTAGAAATCAAACGGTAAACCCTGCCTCGAATTGGCCAGCAGAGTCGGAAAGTGGTCGGTAGAGTGGCTTGCACGAACAATGATGCCTTGATTCAGAACTGCTCTCGGGGACGTCCGCTCCAGCATTGACGTCTAATGTGTCGCACACCGTCAAATGCAGCAAGAGGATGTCGATGTAGGAGATGGTTGTTTGGCTCGGGCCGCAAGTAGAGAGTCTGGACTAGGTTGAGGAGATGACGACTTGGGCATTGGAGTGTAAGGGTCCTGTGTGACTAGGTGTTAGTTACAACTAGAGGCTGAAGCAGGCTTGGCGAGAAAGGGAAAAACAAGAGACATACCGGAGTAAATCTAACTAATCCCCCAAGGTGACCCGATCTTCGTAACCATGGTACTCATCCAGACTCATTGGCGAGTTTGGATGCTTGGCGGAAGTCTTCGATACTGTCCGAATCGGAATCGTCACTGAGGTCCGATCTGCTACTTCTTCTTCTTCTTCTTCAATGGATTCGGTATCGGGGTTTCTGTCGGGCTCGTGAGCTGCTGCAGAGGGGGTATCCTCTTTAACGTAAGACGACTATTTGAGTAGGACGTCGTCAATTGTGTAGCGAACCTTGGATCTATACTTTAACTGTTGTAGTTCTCAGCAGCTAGATGCCTACTTCTAAAACGGTAGCAGGACTTGCATTAGGATTGTGTGTATCTACTTGGATCGGTCAAGTTTGGCAAATCTTCGGTCGTCTTTTGATGAGTGAGGAAATGGTGCGGAGACTGCGCAAGGTGCAGGCATTGGAATTGCCTGTATTCTTTTGCTTGAAGTTAGTATTGATGTATTTTGCAAAGAGAGACGAATATGTAGGCTTACATAAATTCGGTTTGTGAGCGAACTTGTAACCATTGCGTGAGGCGTCGACAGTCAAACCGCCGAGATTGAAGGTGTAGCCAGCAATGTGCGTATCAGCCAACGTCAGAATGCAAGACCGACTGAAACGTTTAGGTGTCGCGCCTCTGGCCTGCATGGTCGCAGGTTGCCGCACTCGCGTTCTCCCAGTCGTCGTAAACGTCGGTAAGGGCTTTCAGGGAGCTAAAAAGGCCTCGGCCGTGGGCAGTTGTGTCGAGCAGAAAGACGAGGGAAGAGTCTGTCAATTGCCGTTTCTGGTAGGCCTTTCGAATCTTGGGGCCAGGCTGGGAGTTAGATTGGTTGAATGCTTTGTGGTCGCAGTCTTCAACGATTGCTTTGACGGCGCAAGATGGAAGTTGAGAGGTGTTAGATGTCAAAGCAGACCCGACCCTCTGTGGTCGGTAGACGGTATGGACGTTGCTGGTCCCTGCAGGTAGGTTAGTGCATGGAGGCGCAGGCGGGAAGGATTTAAGTTGCCGATGAGGGCCTTAATGTTCACGATAGTCCAAGTCTTTCTGTGTCATCCAGACTACAATAACAGGGTTGATTAAGTTTAGTCTTAATATTAGTCTTACACAGCGGTTTCGCTTTCAAAACGTGACAATCTATAAACTGGTGATGATGGTTTTGATTCAATTTTGAGAGATGATGAATTTTCTCCGAGATACGGCAATGAGGTTCGCGCATGGTACGTTTCTTGGAATCTCCCATCATGTAATGAACTTTTGCTAACGTCCGTTACGTAGATGTGCCCACCCCCACATGCGGCCCACCTCAAAAACGATAGGATAGATTGCGGCCAGCGATTTCAATTGATTAATTAACCACCACCCGCTGCTACTACTATATAGGCTTCTTTATCACTAAGGCTTTTAGACCTTCTGGATTTATCTAAAGTAGTTTTAACGTTGTTAGCCTCTACCTAAGCCTTCCTAATAGCCTTAATATTAATAAACTTTAAATTAGGGCTGGTCTTAACCTTTATGCTCTTTTTAGCTTTATTACCTCTATTTTAGGCTTTTAGTACCTTAAGCTCTTACTTAGTAAGGGTTAATTTATAATCTATCTTATCTTACCCCTTTTAGACCTTTTAAAGAGTAGCTATTACATACTATTATAGTTCTATAGTTTACTATATTGTTATAGTTATTCTGCCTACTGGTTATTAAGGTAGAAGGGGTATAACTAGTATAGGTACGTTAATATAGTAAAGGATAACGCTATTAAAGTAAATAAAGTAATAAATATAAAGAAGTAATAATAAGAAGTAAAGGTAGGTCTTAAGATATATAGTATAAATTAGTTTCTCTTTTATAACTATAGTTAAGGGGGAGCTCCTTAATATAAGGAGCTCTACCTATATATAAATAGTTATATATAGGTAGCTAATATTATTAGGTTTAACAATATCTACCCTTTAATAAAAAGAGTAATTAATTTAATTACTATTATTTTATTTATTAAAACTAAACGTAAAGTTAACTTAACTACTATTAGCTATATATTTATAAACGTCCCTTATTAACCTATAAATTCTTTATTACTTAATTTACTTTATAAAGTAGTCTTAGAATAAGCTTAAAGCTCTATACTTAGTTAGGGTCTCTTAATTAGTATATTTACTAGCTTAATATTTAGTATTACTACTAAGGGTAGTTACTGTTACGACCTATTAAAACATAGCGAACTAGGGGGCACTCTCTAGGCGCCTAACGGTTAGGAATCATAAATATATATACATAAGGCATAGGAATAAAGGCCGCCTCTTAGAATAAGAGAACTATAAAAAGGTTATATAGAGATAATATAAGGTAATTACTAATAAGGTAAGCACTAAGCGCTTACCTAGTGAGCGCNTTATTAGTAATTATTATAAGTGATTACCTTAATATAACTAATATTATAAACTATAAGTATATAATAAAGACCACCTAAATACTTAGAAAACCCTTTTATAGCTCTTTAGTAATTAACTTTATAATATTCCTTTTAGTATCTTATAGTANTTTATAATTTATCTTAGGATATGTTTTAGTTAACTCTCTATAAATTAGTTAACCTTATGTTAACCTACCTTATTAACTTATATAACTGATTACTGTATAAGCCTAAACCCATTATTTATACTAGTAAGACCAACACAGCACCCTAGTAAGATTTAGTTAGTATCTAACCTTAGCTTCTGTTAGTAGACCCCTTACTATTAGAAGGCTGGTTATAATAGCTACTTATTAGCCCTATCCTTTAGTAATAATATTTATATTCTATTTATAGAGCTTTACTACCTACTAATATAGAGCATTTAGCTCTACGTATAGTAAGTAAATAGTACTATTTATCTTATTAATAACTACCTAATAGTTAATTATATAGTTTTTAATAGTAATAACTTTATTATTAATTACTATAGCTTTAGTAACGTTAGCCTTAAGGTTTATAATTTATATAATATACTTATAGATTAGCTTAAAGACTTCTTTATTAATTATAACGGTTATCTTAATAATCTTTTTATTAATCTTATAGTTTTTATAACTAAGCTATAAAATAGTATTTTTTATAAAGCTATTCTATTAATAAATAATAATATTTATTACTTTAATATAGTTAATAATATATATAGTAGGGATAAATATAAAATTAATATAACTAATAATAATAAGAGTAGTAATAATCTTATTACTAAACTATATAATTGTTAGAACAGCATTGTTACATAATCGTACAATACCCACAACGGAAGGGGAGAGTGCACAGACTGAATAACTCAGCACTCAAGAGGGGAAGGTTTGTGTTCGGACCGAACTGACTCAAGTACGTACGAGCCAGATATATCTACTCGTACGCCAGCCAAGTCTTATGGTTAGAAGGATAGTCACAGATATCCAGTCTTTAGTTCACCCTATATTTTCCCGGTACCTGCGTGCACGTACCAAAGCCCGTTCAACAATAATAGTATTATAGCTAGCCTTTTAATAGTAAGGGGTCTATTAATAGAAGCTAAGGCTTAACGCTAACTAAGTCTTACTAAAGTACTGTATTAGTCTTATTAATATAATTAATAGGTTTAGGCTTATATAGTAATTATTTATATAAGTTAATGAGGTAGGTTAATATAAGGTTAATTAATTTATAAAGAGTTAGCTAAAAGATATCTTAAGATAAATTATAAAGTTAATTACTAAAGAACTATAGAGGGTTTTTTAAGTACTAAGTAGTAGTCCCTATTATATATTTATAGTCTATAATATTAGTTATATTAGGGTAATTATATAAAGTAATTATTAGTAAGTACTTATTAGGTAAGCGCTTAGTACTTACTGTATTAGTACTTACCTTATATTATCTTTATATAACTTCCCTTTAGTTCTTTTATTCTAAAGGGTAGCCTTTATTTCTATACCTTATATATATATATTTATAATTCCTAACTATTAAGCGCTTAAATAGTACCCCTTAGTTTACTATATTTTAATAGGTTATAATATTAGGTCTCCCTTTAAAAGGTTTAGTCCCTTAGACCTANAGTTATATTCTTTTTTTTTAATTCTATAAGGAAATCCTTAACTTTTAATTATTATTATCTTATTAATTCTGTTATAAAGTTTAGTTTTAACGTTATACCTTATACTTTTTATTAATTATAAGGCTTTTACTATAGAATACTAAAGCGTTCCTTAAAGTATAGTAAGTATATTTACTATAGTTATAATTATAATACTTTAGGGGTAGCTTTTAATTCTTATAAGTCCTTATTATCTTAATAGTTAAACTTAGTTTAACGTTTATAGTAGTTAGTTATTTATTAAATAAGTCTTTTTATTTAGAATATAAAGAAGAGGCTACTAAAAAGGTATTCTAAGAGAGGGTAGCTATACTATAAAAGGTATAAGCTAAGATAGATAAGTTACTTATTAAGTTAGAAACGCTTATATAAAGAGAAATAAATAGTTTTTAAGAAGGGTTATAAGGATATAAATATAAGTCATATAGCTTTAGAGAAAGAGGAAGCTTATAAAGAGTCTTTTATAGTAATAGATATATAGGTTAATAGTAGTATTAACCTAATTAACTAAGATATAGTATTCTAAGATACTAAACTTTAAGATTTTAGTTTTAATATTTCTAAAGTAGCTATTAGTAGTATTAAAGGTTTATAGTTAGTTCTTATATATTATCTTTATATTTATATCCTTTCTATTTAATAAGGTATTTTATTTTATTATTATTTTATTAATAGTTAATAATTCTCTTAACTTTATATTTTAGTTTATTAATATTAATTATAATATAGTCTTTAGTATATAATCTTTTTAGTACTAATTTAAAAAGTAAACTATAAAAAAATAAATAATACTTTATTATATTTAGTAATAAAAGTTTATAGTTAATATTTAAAATTTTCTAAATAGTTTTAAACGGTTAAAGTTTTTTATAATTTAATTTATTACTTAGTTATTTTATTTTAATATTATATCTAAAGAAATAGGTATTATTTCCCTTATTAAAGGTTAGTCCCTTAATCCTTAACCTATTAGTATATTTAAATATTTATTATTTAATAAATTTAAAGTCTTTTTATAAGTTTCTTTAAAGTTCCCTAATATATTTTATATTAGCTATTACCTTAAGTGCTATAAGGCCTTATTAAGGTTCTCTATATACTATAGGATTAAATTTATAATTAAGGTAAAAAAGTAATTATTTTATACTTTCTTTTACTATACTGTTATAAATAAACTAAGCGGTTAGTAATAATTTAACTATATTATCTTATTAATAATTAATATAATATTATAAATATTATTTAAGTCTTTAATTAATTTAATTTATTTATCTATCTATAGATAGAGAGTTATTAATAGTTTATAATTTATATTAAGCTATAAGATTAGTCATCTTTAAAACTTTAATATAAATAACTTATTTCTATTTAATATAATCTCTTTTAGTAGGCTATATTAGCTAATAGTAGTTTATAAAAAGATATAAATAAGGTCTTTTATTATACTTAATTCTAAATAAGTATTAAAGTAAGTATATTTAATAAGTCTATTTATAATAACTAATATACTATTATATTAAACTTTAGTAAGTAGGTCTTATAACTTTAGTAGTTTAATAATAAAGTCTCATAAAATTAAATACTATATTACTTTTAGTACTAAAAGAGGTTAGATTTTTCTATAGGGCTTATATAAGCTATTTTTACTTTTCTTATAAAGTTTATAATCCTTAATTACTATAGCTACTTCTTTATATATAGCCGTTTTATTATAGTATTATTAAATACGTTTCTAAGTCTTAGTAACGCTTTAGTAACTATATATAAGTATACTATAAATTTCCTTAAATATCTTATATATTATTTAACCGTCTATAGTCTTAACTTATTTAGTAATTATAAGGAGTTTTATAATAGGTATAAGGTTTCTTTTATTATTTTATTTAAAGATAACTTATATTTCTTTAGGTACTTAAACTTTATAGTCCGGTCTTTTACTTAAAGTGTTAGCTCTTTTATTTTTAAATCCTTTTTTATAAATAACCCTAAGTTAAATTCTAATAAGAACTCTAACTATCTAACTTACTATTTATTTAAGTCTTTAGATGTTATAAAGTAGGTAAGGTTCTTATAGTTAGTATAGACTTTAACCTTATACTTAGTTTTAAATAGTTATAGTCTCTATTCCTTAAATACTTTAATAATTACTATAAGCTCTTTATTATAGATTTAGTAGTTAAGCTTAGGTCTACTAAACTTTCTTAAGTAAGAAGTATAGGGGTATAAGCGTCCTTCTTTATCTTATTATTTTAGTTATATACTAATTATATAATCTAAGGTATTAGTTTTAAGTTTAAAGGGTTTATTAAGGTCTAAAATAATAGTAACTAGTTCTAAAGTTACTTAATTCTTAATATTTTAAAAAGCTTTTCTTTTCTTTTTTTTATTACTTAAAAGGTTAATCCTTTTATATAAAGTTAGTAAGTAATAAGACTTTACTTAAGTATCCCTTAAGGAATTATCTATAGAAGTTTATTAATTCTAAAAAGGATAGTACTTCTTTTACTATAATAGGTTAAGGCTAATCCTAAATTACTTTAACCTTCTTTATTTATATCCTAATTTCTTTTAGTATTATAGTAAATCTTAAAAAATTAACTTTTTACTTATGGAATTTATTTTTTTTAGGTTTAATAAGTAGTTTAGCTTCTAAAAGCTTTTATAAAACCTTATAAATATATTCTTTATAAGTTTTAAAATCTTTTAAGAATATAAGGATATTATTAAGGTAAATAATAATAAAGATATTTAGATATTCTTATAGAATATAGTTAATTATTATCTAAAAGGTAGTAAGAGCGTTAGTAAGTCTAAAGGGTATTATAAGGTACTTAAAATATCTTTAGTAAGTATAAAACGTTATTTCTTATTCTTTACCTTTCTTTATTTTAACTAAGTTATAGGCTCCTTTAAGGTCTAAAGTTATTAACTATTTTATTTTATATAGTTAGTCTTAAAGTTTAGAGATTAAAGGTAGTAAATAGTAGTTCTTAATTATAATATTATTAAGGTATTAGTAGTCTATATAGAGTTATAGTTTACTATTTTTCTTAAGTATAAATAGAATAAAATATCCTACTAAAGGGGTAGATAAGTAAATATAACCTTTCTTAAGGTTTTTATTAAGGTACTTATTTAGTACCTCTATTTTAGTTTAGTTTAGACTATAAATTATATAGAATTTTAAATATACTCCTTTTTTAAGTAGTATCTTCTAATTATAGTTACTATATTCTAAAAGTCCAGTTTTTAGTTCTAATATAAAGAGTTTCCTATAGACTCTATATTCTTTTAAGATAGATAGAATTAGATCCTCTTAATCTATATTATACTAAATATCTATAGTTAATAACGTCCAGCTACTTATATCTTTAACCTAAAGGTATATAAGGTATTAATATACTCTTAGAGTTATTAAAAATTCATTTAACGCTTAGCTTTTATAGTACTACTTTATAACTAAATTTAATTTATTCTATTAGAGGAGGTTAGTTCTCTAATCTATCTATAGGTTATT
>MPGH01000020.1:141660-195053 GCA_001937105.1 Colletotrichum chlorophyti
CTTACTAAATATCTTCTTAGTCTAAAGGTCTTAAGCTTTAGCTTTATTCTTAAGGTAGTCTCTTATTATAAGTTTAAACTAAGTAAGGGCGTCTCCCTTTAGGAAGGAGGTAGCTTAGTAAACCCTATTAGCTTTATCTAAGAATAATAGAGTATAGAACTTAAAATAAGCTTAAGTCTAAGTAAGGAATCCTTAAAGCGTTTTAGGGGTCCTATTAAAGGGGTTAGGTTAAGGATACTTAGCTTTAAGGCTTTAGTTTACTATAAGTTAGGCGTTTTCCTCTTAAAGCTAGGTTATTATATTATAAAGCTATTAGGTTATAGTAGTAGGACTATCTATACTAAACCTAGCTAATAAAGGTATAAAGGTATAGAGTCTATTATTACTTAAGAATAATATAATTTTTAGTTACTAATTAGTAGTATCTAAAGTTAACTTACTAAATAGAAGTAATTAAAGTATTATAACTAGCCTTTTAATAGTAAGGGGTCTACTAATAAAAACTAAGGTTAGATACTAACTAAATTTTATTAAGGTACTATATTAGTCTTATTAGTATAATTAATAGGTTTAAGCTTATATAGTAATTAGTTATATAAGTTAATAAGGTAGGTTAATATAAAGTTAACTAATTTATCAAGAGTTAACTAAAAGATATTTTAAAATAAATTATAAAGTTAATTACTAAAGAGCTATAAAAGGGTTCTCTAAGTACTTTAGGTAGTCCTTATTTTATACTTATAGTTTATAATACTAGTTATATTAAGGTAATTACTTATAGTAATTACTAATAAGTACTTATTAAGTAAGCGCTTAGTGCTTACCTTATCTATAATTACCTTGTATTAACGTTAGTCCTATACTTTTCGTTATACCCCACATTTCGGCATACCAAAAACGATAGTATCTTGAGGTGGCTAACACTTTTAGTTAATTATTTAACCACTACCCACTGCCACTACTATACAGTCTTCCTTATCACTAGGGCTTTTAGACCTACTGGATTCATCTAGAGTGATTTTAACGTCACCAGCTTCTTTTTAGGCCTTCTGTATAGCTCTAATGTTAGCGAACTTCGAATTTAAGCTGGTCCTGACCTTCCTCCTCTTCCTAGACCTCTTATCTTCAACCTAGGCTTTTAGTGCCTTAATCGTTCGTTAGCTAAGAGCCCTTTCGCCATCCCTCTCATCCTATGCCTTTTAGACCTTCCTAAAAAGCAGGCGCTGTATACTGCTGTTGTCCTGTAGCTTGCTATATTAGCTAAGCTGGTCCCTAAGATCACTGGCCTTCTTAGGAGTCGACTATATAACTTTAGATGTAAGTTCTGCCTACCTATTGCTAGCCCTAGTGCTAGTAGAGCCTCTGGAGGTCGAATGGCCTGGCCTAGCTGGTGTTAATAGCTTCTAGAGGAGCAATAGGCTCATTAGAGGCCTAGCTACTAATACTAGCTATAGACCTATATATTTCCAGCCACTTTTGATATTCTAGATGCTTAGGGCAGCCTAACGGGCCTTATAATAGCAGATAATAAAGTTCTTCTTACTAACTATAGTAGAATCGTTTTAGTCTATAAGGAAGCTTAGCTCCTTCCTATAGGCTGTTTTAAAAGGGCTAAAGACTAACTAATCTAAAGGCTAGAGGATATAAGAGGTATATAGAGGTAGGTAGAGGAGGTGTATCTAGTTCTAGAGGTATAGATATATAAACTTAGCAGTCTTATAGCTACTATAGCTATTAAGGATTAAGAGCTTCGTCCTTTAGTACTCCTTCTAGCCTGTCTAGTAGGTCTGTAGGATAAAGACCTTCTTTAGCTATTCTATAGCAGTAAGGTCTATAGTCTATCTATTCTTAGTTAATATAAACTCCTAAGAAGTAAAAGGATTAAGATCTAAAGGGANACTACTACTACTAAAGCGACTTACCCTTAAACATTATAAGAGGAGGNCAGTATAGCACCTATAGTAGAGATATACTTAATAATTAACGTCTAGGCCTAAGAGCTAAGCTATTTCTTCTAGACTAAGGACCTCCCAGACGTCCTAAGCACTAGCCCATTAGATCCCTTACCCTTAAGGATACCTGTCTTATCTATGTTATATTGATCCGCTAGGTTAATAGCCTTAATCTCTAGCAGAGCCAGGAGTCTAAACCAGTACCTAATTACATCAGTTAAGGCTCTATTAACGCACTAGGAATCAATAGCTCTGGCTCTCTAGACCTTAATTAATAGGTTCCTTTAAATAAAGGCTTAAACCCAGTTCCTCCTAAGTGGGTAAGTATCCCCTCTAACCTACAGCATCTGCTTAGCAATTCCCTTTAGTTATTAATAGGTTAGTAGGCGGCCTATAAGAGCCTAGATGTAAATCCATTCAGCCAGCTGGTTCTCCTATATAGAAGGTAACCTCTATAGGTCAGAAAAGGCAATCCCTCTAGCCTAGCTGCCTTAAATCCTATACTAAAGTATTAATTGTAGGACGCCCTAGACTGATACAGCCTTCTTAACTAATTGGCCACTAGCTATAGCCTCTAGGGCCTAAATAACCTGATTTTCAGTATACTCACCCATCTGGCTCTAAGGGACTAATTCTCAAAAAATAGTAGTGTTTAGTATAGAATTAATAAATTAAGGATAAGTTAAAAAAGAGGGAGGGAATAATGAGGAGGCTGGTGAGGTATGCCGAAATGTGGGGTATAACGAAAAGTATGGGACCAACGTTATCTTTATATAACCTTCTTATAGTTCTTCTACTCTAAGAGGTAACCTTTGTTCCCATACCTCATATATACATATTCATGATTCCTGACCGTTAGGCGCCTAGAGAGTGCCCCCTAGTTCACTATGTTTTAACGGGTCGTAACATAAAGATTCTAATAAGGGATTTTAAGGTAGGCCGTATATAGGGGTGGGCTACATCTACGTAACGGACGTTAGTGCATCTAGGTTAGATAGTTATCAGTCCTGCTGTTGAGCCTACCTAGGTGTCTAGGTGTATAGGTGTATGGGTGTATAGGTGTATAGGTGTATAGGTGTATAGGTGTATAGGTGTATAGGTGACTGGGTGTATAGGGTACGGAACATGTCAGATGTGCACCCAGTGAGTGACCCAGATGATCTGGGCCAGATCTAAGATAACTGACCCACCCCTATACACGCACTACTGACCTGGCTTCACTCCCCCGCCCGCCTTAGCACATCCACATCCCATCTCCATCTCTCATGCCTCGTAATGCTGTTGCCGAATTGCAGACCGCATTCACAGTTGGGATTTCCACTCCGGCCGACGTTAGTCCGCAAGGGCAAACTGCGATCATGCCGTCCTCATAAGGTCTGTGTTTGTTCTATAGCTCATGCCTCTAGGCACACATATGAAATGCGTGATGCGAGTTGCGCAGTAGTTGATCGCAGCGTCCTCTTCCATCGACCATGATGAATGATAGAGAGACACAGCTCATGGACCTGGCGCTCTAACCGGGCACCGAGTCGAAGTCTTCTGAAGATCATGAACAGTTGCCGTGCTCGACTTTCGGCTGCCATCATCAATATACCAGCCGCTTCTATAACACAGTAAATTTGTCACACACTTGTTAGCACCCATTTTCATGCTAAAAGTCGCCTTGCCGTCATCAAAGGGATACAGCTAGTCGAGAGCTGGTAGGAAGGTGCTTTAGTTGATCAAGGGGTACGTGTGGCCCTCATGTCGTCGCTTCCAAAGCCCAGGGAGAGATGGAATTTGGGCATGTTTTTCATAGTAGTGGCGCTGGAAACTCACCTGGTGCTGTAGAGACAGACCAGTCTCTGTGCCTTGTAAGTTGTAGCAAGCACTTGTGTCATCACTCTGAAGATAGTGAGTAGATCGCGTATCTCGCATCTATTTGCTCCTGTCATTGGGGAGGTTTCTATTCCAACCTAGCGCCGACCAGTCTCCCACAAGCACCACGCTATCAAAATATTCTTACCTCTTTGACCATAACACACACCCGACCTCAGTGTTTTCTGCGTCGCTCTCGCTGTTGGTGGCTCCCCAGACGCTTGCTATAGGCGCATATCCAAGTCTTTACGTCGCGTCACTCTCTGCCCCTAGCTATCAATATCGGCCTCAGTTTACGTTTGGCTAGCTCCTAAGCTTGAGTCCATTGAGCTGTGCTTTCATGACAATTTCGCTGCCGATACCCATCTTAAACACACACACTCTTTCTCTCTATTCTTCTCTCGTCCATCTGCCCGACCACACCCTCCACTCATTATCTGCTACGGCGCGCCTCTCCTACGAACCCCACCGGCGCTACATCCACAAGTTCCACATGCCCTCAACCTCTTCTCGTCTTATCTCAACCGTCCGCTAACACATCCAACGTCGTAGTCATCAATCTAGCTATTCAATATTCGCGTCGCCGTGCACTGTCGCCAGCCCTTCGACTATTCTGCCCCATCGCAGCAATGCAGCCGCGCCAGACGACCTGAAAGATAGTCAAAAGTTTATCGACGAGATTGCCACTTTCACCTTCGTGGCACCGCCATCCATCTTATGCCTACAAGATGCAATTTAAACCCATCAACAATGCTATTGAGACGTCCTGTAAGACCTCCTTTCGCGCAATTAGCCTAAACTTCAACTGCAACCAACTACTTCAATCTACTTACTCTTCTCTTCTGTAACCGCTCCTCAGAGCCTTTAAAAGCCATCCACGAGGGCATGCCTACAACTCTTCCAGATACTCCATCTACAACCTCTTCAATATCCACGCTTCACATCCTCTCCTCGAAACTGCCTACCGTCTGCTCTTGTGCATCCGCACTTGTTGAAAATGTCTCTGTGGTTGCAGCATTATGGTGCGAATTTCTTCAGTAGGTTCTGTATTGCTTAAACTCCTTGGACTTATTTGTTCAACGTATGCGTACCCGCGGGATTGGTGGAACTCTTGGTGATACTTCAACAGCCAGGGGTATCGTTGACTGCGATTGCCGACTCTGGGTACGTCCTATAATCCCTCAATTGCGAATGAAAAGAGAAGATCTTGACGCTGCAGCTACCCATGACAGTATCCGGCTTGATCTCTTCGTTCTCGCCCTGAATATCGATCTCGGGTTTCTCGATAACATCAAACATCCCGTAACCAAGCGCAAGATTGGGACGAGCATGGTACACATCCTCCATGAAAAACCCAGGAACGAAACACTCACCTATCGACAATACTGGCCAAACCTGCCTGTGTCTGACTGATGTAGTAATTGGCTAGGCGCATAAACACAGATTGGCCGACAAAGTTAAAGGATCAGGCCTGCTGCTGTTGATTCTGTCTTTCCCATTAAGAGGCCCGGGATTAAGCAAGAAGTCCCCTGGGGTTAGCATTGGGGGTCGGCATTGTTCGACCTACCGCTCCTTTGGTTACAACTTAGAGCATTAGCATTAGTGGTGTCAAGAGGGGGAAGTCATCTAAAGGACAGCAGGGAAAGTCCTGGCATTAGAATACAACAGCAGGCAAAACAACACCATAAGTATTACTCAAGGTTGCACTGTCTGATCTTCTTGCAAGTCCTTACAATCCTTGCTGGTCATCAAATTCTTTCTTTACCTTACGAAGGTCCCTTCAGCCATCTCCTACCCTACTCCATTGTTCAAAGTGATGTTAGAGGTGTTTTCAAGCAGAGTGAGGGAGGGCTTAGTATCTTTGTATTCGCAGGTGGGTTGTAGGTGAGACTATTGCTGAAAGCTGCCCCTTGGATTGCCTTGGGGCAATCCAAGCTTCTTATACCTGTACCAACATATTCTCTCCTTGATATCTCCAACCTAGGGAGTCCTGCAGCCTATGGAATTCATCTTATTTGTCTGTCTCTTCGTTCGTTTTGTTGAGGGTTATGCTGATTGATATCTGAAATGGACGGATAACATAAGGGGCTTCACAAAGCCATAGCTTGAAAGTCTAGGACTCAGTAGTTGTTAAGCTGTCTAGGTAAATCAAGGTTGCCAGGTCATTGACGTTCATTGTTGGGTGACTTGGGGAGAGCCTGACCTAGCTGACGGCCATTAGGAGCTTCACTCCACGCCATCCATTAGATAAATCAGTTGAGCAAATTGTTGAATCAAGGCCATTTGGAAAAGTGCATGATTAGTTACCGCGAGATGCGGTAAAAGTTGCCTGAGTGTTTGTCTTAAATTCAGCCCTCTGTAGACTGAATATTTGCTAGCCTTGAAACTGATGTATGAAGGACTCTAGAGAGTGATAAAGAAGGCCCACTAAGCCTTAACCTTCAGTTTCTGGATTGAGTGACCGGAAGTGTTGCTCGACTGGGATCATGTCTTGAGTCTGTGATTAATCTTAAGATCACCTCGATCGACCGTCGTTTATTTTCTTCTACGTTTTGATTCTACGGTACAGATGCTGCATCCCTAAGTCTCAACACTTCCGTTAATAAATGAACTGGTGGCGTCCTTCATCCTTGGGCACCGGGTCTTCGTCTGGAACAAATTTGCAGCTGAAGACCGCCGTCCCCGTCTTCCCACGGATTCCCTCGTGGACGAGCCCTGGAGGGAGGCCCTTGGCTCGTTCTGCGACAGAGCTGCGCCTGCGATGTGGACTAGATATCAGCTTGCTGTTGAATATCTGGCGTTTGAGAAAAGTCTTGTAGCTACAACTAACAATGTTGCTACCCCTGCAATCTGCGCCACTCTCCTGAAAGGTCTTGTTAATGCTATTAATACAGGCTGCCCCCTAGATAACTTTAAGGACGCAAAGTCTAAAAGCAAAACTACAGAAAATCTGTATAGTATGGAGGGTGTTACCGCACCACTGCGTCTTCCTGCTAGATTGCCACTCCAACGGTCGCTGATTCTTTGCCTCCCTCTACAAGCTTGCTGGTGTTCAGTCTGATTGGCAAATGGCGACCTAGACGATACTTCGCTTCTCCAAGAGTCGTATAGACGGAACCAACTGCCCCCGCGGCGTCTCATTTTCACCCAATCTGGTGCCCCACGGCATTAAAATAGCTATTGCGTTGGCTAAAGCCAAGTAGGTATGTGCTTGTTAGCCTGCATGATGCATCCTTACCTGTTGGTTTCTCGCCAGTCGCTAACTACCACTCCTTCTCGTAGGACACTTCAACGCCTACTGCAGAAGACTCGGCTATTCCTTGGGATTCAGTCCTATGGCGAGCCGACTCCGAGGCTAGAATTGTGGTCGTTGCGCAATCTCGGCTTGATGGCGCATTCCCAGATCACACTTCGGCTCCAGTTCCGGATACCAGTCTTGCGATTGGGGGCAATAGGAAGAATCTGCTCCAAAACGACACCCCAACTGTGGCTGGCGATCCCTCGGTTGCCGCCGATGAACCCTCCACCACCATTGATAATAAATCAACTGCAGCCAACAATACCTGGATTAATGCCGATAATACCTCAGCACACCTCGGAACCTGGATAGATAACTCACCTATCGCCGGCGGCCGAGTTCTAGGCAAGGTCGATTAGACTCTGCCTACAACAAATGTCTGCTTGACAAACTAGTTAAGCCTTTACATCTCCCAGCTAAGCCTAACAACTGTAAGGGACCTGCTGCATGGCCTGCACAGCTGGAGGCTGCAACTAGTGGACCACTAGGGTCTCCATTTCGAGGGCTATTATTGTCTTTCTTGCCTACTGATAGCTCAACTGAGGTTGTCAAACCGTTAGAGTATAAAAAAAGGCCGAGTCGGCCGCAGGTACAGATGCAGTACCGCCTCTGCAAAAGAAGAATTATTTGCCAGCTACATCCTAGGGCTTCGTAGGCCTATTAACCTCTTACATCAGTTGTAAAGGCCTTCAACCCAGGGAATAGCTAGCCAGCATTGTATTATCATTAACCCTCGCTGCATCCTACAACTTATTTCCTAAGTCTGCAATAGTCTTAGAGGCTACAATTAGTAAGATGAATAGGATGACTGGACGCATAGCAAAGAGAATCACCTTCTTACTCTAGTACTTGTCCCCTAACAGTATTATGGTTATTATGCTAGTATTTCGCTAGAAACACTAATTGTTAGCTTTAGCTACTATTTCCTAAGGCTATACTACCTTAAGAGTATTTAACTTACTACCTACGTCTCTAGGCCTTAGACTTACTACAGAAGAGTTACGCTATTAGATGTTAGAGCTCTTTACGTTCAACTAGGGTTTATAGCAGACAACCACAGTACTGTTTATACTTGGTCTAGTCTCTATTTAGTCCGCCTAGGAATATAATGGTTTACTGCTCGAAAATATTATTGGAAATTGGCAGGACGATATTCGTGAGAGTCGGCAGAAAGTTTCTAAAACGTTGCACAACAACTGCACCAGAGCTCAGGCGACAATTAAACAGGTCAGACGCCTTACAGCAGGATTCCGAAGAAATGCTAAGGTCCTAAGCAGACCTGAAGGAACGAAAGCTGAAGATGAGGTCATAGTGAAGAATATCGCTGGTCTTCGAAAAGCGCGAATGAATGTAGAAGCTGCAAGCTTGGACGAGATTGCGAGTCAACTTACGAAAGAGATCTCTGCACTTGAGGCAGAAAAGTTGCGCTTAGAAGTGGGATGATTAGATGAAGTACTGAGGTATGCTCGGAGCATTGAAGCGCTGCAAGTAATGGACGATGAAGTCGACATGTTGGAAGATTAATTAGCAGAAATAGACTACTAGACTGGTCATGGAAGGGGACTAGCAGTGGTGATTCAGATGGGAAGAGGCGGCAGACGACTGCGCACGGGGGAGGATCGTCGCTAATGGAAGGTAGTTCATTTCTAGCTACCTGATTGGCTCTCACACGGAAACCGCTGCCCTGGTGCAGGTCGAAAAATCCACACTAAGCTTTTCGACCTGCACACTACTGCAAAGCCACACTAACAGCCCCGCCAGCCACATCATGCCAAGGGTCAGTCAACCACTCAATCGCTTAAGCGGAGTGGAGACGGAAATAGGAGCAGGAGTCGAATCGGATGCCGGAGCAAATGATGATGCCGTCGTCAAGGGGTTTTAGTGAAGGTTACACCAGCCCAGCTTGGACATAATAGTACGGCTGGAGACTCAAACACAATATCCAGGACTCCACTGCCGGGTGGCATGCGGCTTGTGTTGTCATCGGAAATGAGGGTGATGAAAGAAGGGGAGAATCAAAAACATGGAGGCTGTCACCCCAGACTGCCTGGGAAAAGATGACTCAGTATAGCCTAGAGATGTGGCGTCGGCAGTTACCCAAAACCCCCCTGTGATAGACGTTCCTTTTGCACGCTGACGTAAGGAGGATAAGGCGGCTTCTTCTAACCATTTTATCCGACTACTTCATCAAACTCACATCTCGTCCAACCCATCTCTTCCGACCAAGACCTTCCAACCAAGACTACCGCTGCTGCTGATAGTAATGCTGATGGCGATGCTACTACCACCTTTGCTTCTAATGGGACTGTTCGATGCCGCAGCCATCCATCCACTTCGTTCTATCTCGACTTGCGCGTTCTCTTGTAACTGCCGCCTATTTACAGCTTTCCGCATACGCTAGACCTTGCCGTCATTAGATCTAAGGCATGCTGCTACCAAATCAGCTGTGCTAAAAGAAGGCGCTAGGGAATGAACGATGATGGCTGCGAGAGGTTCGCTACTCGTCTTGTTGTTGCTGGCGTTGCGTCTGGGATTTCTCGCCACCGGCGCGCCCGCTTGATTACTATTGCCGTTTAGGTATTCGCGTTGGCTCCGTCGCCCATTCTAGCCCCTGCAATAGGACCCCTGGTCTCCCCTCGTCCTCGTCCTTGTCCTCCACTACAACGGCATCCTTCTCCACCAACCCCTCCTCCTCCTCTTCCAGCGTCTGGCGCCGGTGCCCATCCTCCACATGTTTTTTCGTCCCCTGGACTTTCATAAATCTCTCGCTGTGCTCCACGCTTAGTTGCCGCAGCTGCGTCTCAATGACGAGTATTGTGGCCGCGTCCCGGCCCATAGATGGTTGGTGGCCCAGGGCGTTGCGGGCTCTGGCCGAGAAGGCTCGCGAATGCCGCGTGAAGTTGGCCGAAGCCTCACTCATGGCGTCGGTCAGGGCACGTCGGCGGGCCGGCAAGTTATGGTCGCCTTGCGTGGCGGCTTGGGGAGAAAAAGGGATGGGAAACCAGGTTGGGTCTTTGGCGTCGGCGGTCTTTGTCCTATACGGACACCTCGGAAGGGTCTTGCCACCGCCGCGGAGAGGGTTCTGGAGGGCTGGTCCGAAACGTTGAGGGGGAATCACTGATGACGATATGAAGCAGTTGGGGATACTTGACTTGACTGGGTTTGAAGCCGGTCGACAGTGGGCTCCTGCGGCCGATGATGCGCGAGGAGGGGACTGCAAGGGAGACAGGTGTAGGGGCGGTGCCGTGTGTTTTGACGGTGTTTGGGGGCCCGCTGGAATGGCACCAGAGGGAGCAGAGCCGGGGTAGGGCGAGGGGCGATGTAGTGCTGCGCCTGGCCGGCCTGGTCAGCCTTGCACCTGTTCAAGAAGATGGGCGCGAGCTGCTGTCTGGCCTTGGCCAGCAAGGGATGTGGCGGCAGATGGGACGCGCCACTGGGAGGCAGTTGAGATCCGAGAGGTCGCTGACGGGCGCGTCATTAATGGCATGACAGAGGCTGCTTTACGCGTGGCGGAGCTGCAACTCGCAGTTCTGAAGCGTCATTCCGTACTCGAGAAAGGCATCAAAGTAGGCTTGATTGTTGTCATAGTCTCGTCGCGAAAGGGTGTAGGGGGGACACCGTGGTAGCAGAGCCTGATTTGGCTTTATTCGTCTTGGTGTGAGGGTGGTGCGCGACATGTTGGAGTAAGACTGAGATAAAAGTAAGAATAAGTAAGTAAATTACCGAGTAAGAAAACGAAGCTTGAAAAAAAACCTACATGAAGCCTTCCTTCCACATCGTCATAGACGAATGAATTCCAGACTGCTCATGCTCAACCTTGTTTCGTCTTTGATATGAAAACACTTCCGGTTTGGCTATAATTTGGTGCACTCGTGGATACAACCTGGCAGGCTTGCAAGCCATCACATCTGACTTGCCACCACCACCCCCGCTCCCACAACATGCTTCGTATCCACATGTCCATATCATTCACCAGCCAAGAACCCCTTTCGTAAGGTTGTCAACACTCCTAAACCACAGAATCGTTCGCCGTGGGGTCAAGTCGTCTTTCTGTCGTGAATAGCAACGGCAATCTTGGCTGACTGATGGACAGCAGCGATAGTGTAAAAGTCGACAGGAGAAGACGACAAGGGTTGGTTTGCTATGGCCGAATCGCCCGAAGGTGTGCTTGAGGCGGTGGGTCTCTTGCCGATTGCCCTTGGGGTTCCGAGGGCCACGATCTCTCGGCACTTTTGGAGAATCTGGTGTCGCCTGGCCGTTTCGCTGATGTCTGCCGCGGCTGATGACGCAGTATTCTGCAGAGCAGCAGCGGCTTTGGGAGTTTGCGCCAAGAGAGGTTCTATATTGTCGTCGCTCGGCGTTTGACGGAGGTCGACTGCGTTTGGCTTGGGATGAGGTCGCGCGCCCGGGGCGACTGCCACTTATTGAATTGCCGTGACAACAAGAGGGTGATTCCGAGGCCAGAACGAACAGGTTTCTTGAAGATCAAGGGAATTTGTGAAGACGCTGGGTGTAGATGTTTTGAGGGAAAGACGATCGGTGGAGGTGTGTGGGCGAGATGGAGAGGTATGTTAGTTAGGCAAGAGCAAGACAAGGCAAGATGTGATGTGGAAAACAACAAAACCAAAAGGGGAAGGAGGGGGGGGTTTAAGGAAAACACCAAGCAACGGCAGGAAGCTGAGTCAGCGCCACCTGAACACAAGTGGCCACCTAGGATGAGATGGCTGCCACCTAGGTGCCTCCGTAGGTGTGTCCCCGGTTCACGGCAGGTTTCTCTAGAGGGGTGGGCCCGCCGAGTTGGACGCGGCAGTCGCCGAGGTGAGGAAGGATAGTGAGTTCCTACCGACTCCCGGCCCCCCCAGACGCAGTGAGCGAGCGGTACGGAAGGCGGGTCCGGACCGTAACAGCCAGCTTGTTGCCTGCCAGAGGCCTCTCTGTGAACGTGGAAATAATGGCTCTTGTTTGGTGGTGTGCCTCCTTGCTTAGCTTTGACTCTTGTTCTCTTCGTGTATCATGACCCTGATTTTCGTCTTTGCTGCTCGCTTCTTTCTTGCTGGTCTGCCTCGCCTCGCCTCGCCCCGCCTTGAAATCGCCGTTCTGCTGTTACTGTTGTTGTCTTTTGCTTGATTTAATAGAGGCAAATCACCACCGCCGCCGCCCCGTCATGCCTCCTCGCCAGAGAATCGAGACAGAGGCCGACGTCGCTGCCGAGCTTTCCCAGCTCCGCCAGGTCGCCCAGGTCTACGAAAACCCGGGCATAGACATCTCCGATGTCCCGGCCACCTGGGCCAAGCTGAAGAGCTGTTGGGGGTTTCATGCGCGACCACTCTCAGTGGGACTTTTCCTCCTTCCTGTGCTCCCAGCTGTCCGACGACGAGGTCGGGAATGTTGCCCGGGTGGTCTTCGCCCCCGAAAGGACTTGGTACCGGTCCGCGGCCTCGGTGGAATGCCGCAAGCGCTTCGACGCAGTCAAGAGCAATCTGGGCTACCAGTCTGTTGAGCACGTCTTCTTGGTTTTCGGCCCCGCCATCGCCAAGTCCTGGACGGCCCTCAAGACCCTCAACTCCCTCGCCAACGCCAAGAACAAGGCCAAGCGCAAGACCGATGCCGAGATCCGCGCCGCCGTCAATGCCGCTGCTGCCACCAGGCACGCCAATAATCCCGGCGCCGGCAATGATGCCGAGTCTTTGGCCGTCGAGTGAACGCCCGAGGACGTTGAAGCTGCTTTCAAGGGTACGTCGTTGACTGCTGCAAACCCGCCACATCTCATCACATCCATATATCGTAACCCTCCTCTAATATCTTTTATGTGCAAGGCGCACACACTCTTCTTCAACAGCCCACCCCGGTTCTTGACTTCCAACATTATTGTTACCTGTCAAGCATCATACCGATGCCTGTAAGTCTTTTGCTTCCTCAACTAACCCAAGCCACAGCGCTTCGTCCTGGCCAAGATCCCGGCCGTAGCAGTCCACAATCAATCACTGCCCCGACCTCCCGCGCAGCCAATCCCGCACCCGCCTCGGAGCACGCCACGCCGCCCCTCGGACCTCCCTCTCTTCGCCCTCCACGCCAGAGCAGCCTGCTTGCTTCGAGGACCTCTTCTCCTTTTGTCGCTTCGCCCAGTCCCGTGCGATGCCCTGCCCCTCCCCGCAAGCGTCCCCTCGAGGAGCTCAACTACGAGTCCCCTAGCTCCAAGCGGGCACGCATCGCCGCCTCTGCCGTTGATGAGGAGGAGGATGAGGAAGAAGAAGATGCGCCGGAGGATGGCCGTGGTGGGGCGGCCCCAAAGGACCATGAATTTGGTTTCTTTGACCTTGGTGGTGGTGATGAGACTGGCGGTAGCAGCCGCGAGATGGAAAAGGGGAAGGGCAACCAGACTGCCATCGATTCCTTCAACTCCGAGGAGGAAGAGGAAGAAGAAGAAGAAGAAGAAAGAGAAGAAGAGGAGGAGAATGAGCATGAAGAGGAAGACGACGATGATATCAAGCTCGTGGAGGCGCGGGGCAGCCTGGCTGAAACGGCTCTGACCCTGCCGATTCCCAAGGGCAGATTCAGCAAGGACAGCCTCTTTGTCGACATCTTCAAGGGCTTCAAAGCCGCTGCCAAAATTACCAGCCGGAGCTCCAAGGAGATGTTGACGTTGGAGAGGGAGGAAGCTGAGGAGAAGAAGAGGAAGAAGAAGAAGGAGGAGGAGAAGAAGAAGAGAGGAGTCTTTCAAAGACTCGTATTTGTAGGTTGGGTGCTGCCTCTGGCTCGTCACTTCGGTTTTGGTTGGGTCGTGTGCCCTGCTCTTCTCCATCGTATCTATAACTACCACCGGGCCTGGGGCCCTTGACGGATTCAAAAATCGGCGCGGTGCCGGTGCTTCCTTCTCTCATGCTCACGTCTCGTCCCATCGTATGTGATGATGATGGTCTCCCTAACTCCATTTGGAGCAGAACGGAGACTCCTCGGGTTGACCTGGGGTAGAACCGACGTTGAGTATTAGCGCGGGGATTGAAAGCAAGAGTCGCAAAACCTCTAGATCCAAGCAGCACGCAGGTTAAGCTGGGCCCGGACCCGTTGTGACGCAGAGGTTGTTGGAGTCAGCAGATGGCGGCAAGCTACACTTGATATGACTTTTTGCCTGCCATTTGGTTATGCATGAAACGATAAAGTATGCGAGAAAATTGATCATGATTCAGGTGCAACGAGGTAATTTCAAAGTTGGCGACAAGAGCATTCTTTGGTGAGTGAGGTACGACGGAGATGGTTGAAGATATTCACTAGATGGGATGGGCTAGGCGTTGTGCTTCTCTTGCTCTGCGTCTCCTCAGTCCTGTCATCAACTTGCTTCGTCGTCCCTTTGGCCCTTGTCAGCCGAGATACTTGACGCGTCGCGGCGCAGGCGCTCTCTCAGATTATATCGACAGGACATGATGAAGATGAAGGTGTGGGTGCTGGTGCGCTTGAAGGTGATAACGGCGGACTGGAGAGAAAAGGTTTGCAAACGAGAGAGCAAAAGAATGAGACAGACGTAGAAAGTATGGCGCGTGAAGAAAGCGGCTTGATGGTGTTATTAAATTTAAAAGACAACAATATTAATTTTAATAAAAGGGGAAGAAACGCAAAGTAGGAAAGTAAGCAAACAAGCGAGACTTATGACGCCAGGCAAGTAAACACGAGTTTAATCGCAGGCCGAGGCGATAATGGCGAGTGAACATATTGGCAGCCGAGAGTCTCGCTGCCGCGGCATATCTACTCGTCATATCGGCATCGGCAGTCTTCTTCCTCCATTCTTTCTTCTCCTCGATCCTCCGCTGGCTGGCGATTCTTTGCTGACCGTGCTTGCGCTCGCGGTCGACCCTTTCCTCCTCCGTCTTCCCCTGCTGGGCCTGCGCCCTCTTCTAGTGGGTGGATGAGCTTGGGGTCGTTGGGCTGGGTGATGGGGAGACTGGGCGTGGAGAACACCATGGTTGCTACGCTATCTTCTGAGCAGTCTGTGACATAACCTTCTGTTCCTGGTATTGGAGGCGGCGGCGAAGGTGCTCTAGTGGGGTATGGGCGGCGGGAATTGGATCGTGTCGGCGTCAGCGTCGGTAAGCTCTGGTCAAAAACGATACCGAAATGGGTACCCCAACACATTCCAATCGCGCAAGTCCAAGCCGTTGTGACTGTCGTCCTTGGATGCGCGTCCAGCCTATGGCTCCTCGTGTTTGATGGTGGGCTCGACGGTGATTGACTTGGTTGAATCGACATCCGGCAGCCTGGGCCTCCATGCCTTTACCGAACGTCCAAGTATGAACAGACTGCGGCAACTTGACGACGATCTATTGGCACGTTCTCGACCATGGCGGCGAGATTGGTTTCGGTTGGGTACGCGTGGACGTTTGTTCCGTTGATGAGGTCCTGTTGCCACGGATTCCACGTTAGCCTCTCTGGTCGCGTCATCATGCCACACCCAGCAAGGCCCCGACTGATCCGTGACAAGCAACGCTCGAGGGGAGGGGGAGGAGTATCGACTTACATTAGTGCCGTCCTCGCGCGGGAGTATGCGCTGATCCTCGTCCTGATCCATCATAACGGTTCGAGTATGGCAGAGTAGAGCAGACGGAGTAGCATTACGACAGCAAAAGCGAAAAAGACGACGCGACCCCGAAGGGGAAGCCGTTGTCGTCGTAACCCGAACTGCGTGACTTAGAACAGCTGTGTCTTGTATCCAAGTCCTGGAATGCCATTGCAACTTCGATACTCCTTGTCCAGGCACTCCGCTAGAATTAGCACAAGTCATGCTATAACAAGCATATAATGTAGGTTACATGCTAAGCCCCCAGTCTCGGTCACATTAGTGAGAGGCATAGGGAGAGAGAGAGCGATGCTAACTGACTTAGGGCCGGCAGTTCCATCAAGTATATGCGTAACGCCAACAACAGCAACAGACACAGTGATTCTCTCTTTTCCTACAAATGTCTTTGTAAGTCTATCTGCTCTCCTATCCTGCCTCTTGTTGTCTGTGCCGGTTGGCTGACCTGATTGCTGCCTTTTTCACAGAGTCGAGCTCCGCCGCTAGCCAACTGCAACCCCATTCTCATTTTAGTTGCCCTCACTGGCCATCTTGCGCTCTTGTCTTACGACGTCTTGCCGCCTACATATCCCAGACCCCCAGTTTGCCGCCTTAGCGCGCCTCGCCCTCCAGTGTACTTATTGCCTAGAAATCTCTAGCCATATGCCTAACTACTGCAATAGCTAGACCTACATCTCTACTGCCGTCCTATACTACTCAGTGGAAAACATTGACATTAGGAACCTATTACCTCTCTTAATCTGCATAGACAAATATTTCTCTAAAAAGTTATTACATAGGCACAACATTAAATAATTATGAAATTCAGTTTAAGCTTGAAGCTCTAATTTATTCTAGCTAGCTTTACAGCTCTCTAATAAGACAGTTAGGCGATAGCCGTTTTAGACACATGCTAACATAACTGCAATGCCTTATTTATGCAGAAGGGACACAGGGCCCGTCAGGGCACTACAGATTAATTAGTTAAACATCTATTTAGGAGGATAGTGTTGTGAGGAACATACGCAGGATGGGTTACATTCTCCAGGAACATGTGAGCAACATGAGGGTTGGCTACTGGGAGGGGATCTTCCGGCCCGCCCGAGGATGTTTGGCTGGTTATTTGCGACATTGGGTGCGGCTAGGGCGAAAGTAGCAAAGAATGTAAGAAGAACGGTTGCAAGCTGCATTTTGAGGTTGGACAGTGATAGAAAACTTGTGAGATTTTTAGGCGAGATGTGTTGGAAATAAGCAACAAATGTCGTTTGGTAGTAGGTTAATAACAGCCAAGTCGAGATAAGTGTCCAAAGAGTCGGCTTCGAGTCGACTTTATATATAATTTGTTGCTTCATTGCTAGGCTTTACTTTTTGTAATGTCTTCTATTGCTCGGCAAACCCGGCATTTCAGCTTTCTGAAATCAATGCTCCTGTTAACTTAGCTTTCCAGCTCGGAAAATAATGCCGTAATATTTCAGTAAAATCGTAGTCTGCAACGAGTCAGCATTAATCTATTTTTAAACCTAATTGTAGTTATTAATGAATTGGAAAAGCTTGTTCTGTAGACGTAGGTGTAGACTAACCTGCTGTCCTTAACTCAGCAGCGTGCAGAAGGGAATAACAGAAGTGTGTGTCGACAATTGTTAGATTAGCAAGGGTAACCATGATAGGCCAATTGTACGTATATACTAAGTGTGATGTGTGTGTAAATATTCTTGTGTACAGCAACCGCACCCTGCCGCTCGACTAGGCCTTCGGCAACCCCTTTCCTAGGCGCCTTAGGCTACTACAAAGCCTACTTAATGCTCGGGACGAAGCCTGCAGCAGGCCCTTTATTGCTGCCGAGCAGCCGGCCGTGCAGGCCGATAAGTCCTATCTCCGACGCCCTCCGTAGCACCCTTCGTGTGCATAATACCCTCCATTCCAATAATACTCTACTGCGCTCGTCGATTGCAGCCCTTCAGTTAGACTCTTCCTTCTACACACCCAACGAATTCACAAATAACCTCATCTATTTGAGACCATTCGTCATTACTCGAGTGACCTGTGAAACCAACATTAGCCATCCTGGTATTCGAAATCTGCTGTCTCGCGTCCATTTCCTCTCCACCTTGGGCTGTGCCTGGAAAGAAAGCCGCTCTTTCAACCCTTCTTCTGTTCAACTCGTACACTTTAAACCTACCGCCAACCTTGCTTTACGGTACTCGACATATCTCCTGTCCTGCTTTTGTCTGCCCCGAGACTAGGTTACCACACATATCTATCGCCCTGCCTCTACAAACCACTTACTTCTACAGTATATCTGCGACACCTTTCGTCATTTAGAGTCAAGCCATCTGCCGCCCTGTCGGACTTAGCTGCGATCTTTCCTCTAATAGACTGAGGACCCGGGTTGCGAGACCGGGTCCGCAGGCATGGAGGATGCAGCGATGCACTGGGTGAGGTTTTCCCTAGTTGACCAGGAGCCCGCTGCAGGACTGGTGGCCCCTAGGAGATGCAAGGGCCAACACCCCCGACGGCAAGGAATAGAATCTTGTTTATTGCGGTCTCGTATTTTTACAGTGTCTATTGCTTAATCTCTACGACCTCTGAAAAGCTAAAAGATTAGGCTCCTAACTAAGTTCTGCACCCTTGACAGACAAGTGACAGTACAGTAAAAACCAATGTTCAAGATGAACTTCAGTACCCCCTAGGAAACAAGACTGCTAGTTTCATCCATGACGTTGGCAGCTCTTGCATTGCAACCCTGGTTGGGCGCAGCTTTGTCAGGGAGCGAGTAGGAAGAGTGAGAGCTGTAATGAAACTCAAAGTTTTGTAGAATTTTTGTAGAAGCCTAACATTTTCTCTCAAGCTATTGGCTGTAATGATGTAGTTGCTATCTATAGCTGCAATCTTAACTGCAATGCTAATAGCGTTCTTAATCTAGTATTTAAGTATAAGCTGCGCGCTTGTAAGTGTGAGTATCCCTATTATACTTGTCTGCTATTAAGTGACATCTCTGCGAGCTCACTAAGACTATGATTGTTAATATTAGTCTTAATGCGTTGAGACTAATGAGCATTAGTAATAAAGTTGTACTAGATTTTCAAGCGTACTGAAGTATTAAGGCTCGGATATTGTAAAGAAAGATGAATGCAGCCTGTGCAAAGTATCAGCAAGGCATTTTTTCAATACAAACTATAAATCCTCACTTTGGAAAGGTTTATCTATTACCTCACCCTAATTTATAGTAAGAAGTAAAATCCACTAATAATACTCTAGTTCCTAGAGGAAGATGGAAATAATTGCATTCTATTTAATATTAGTAACAAGACTGTTACGACCCGTAAGATACGACAGGACTAAGGACGCCCAAACAGCCAGCGACTGGGGGCTATATATGTATAAGGCACGGGAACAGAGGGGTCTTGCTTAGAACGGAAGAACTAAGGAAGAGTTATGTAATAATAAGATACTAAGTAAGCTGTATACTAAGGATATAGGTGCTATACTATTAAGATATAGATCCTATATACTAAATATATAGAATCCGTCCTTATAAAGAACGGTAATATATTATTAAGTAAGTATATAGAATAAGGCTGACTTAATTAAACTTATACCTTTTATAGCTCTTTAGTAATTAACTTTATAATTTATTTTAAGATAACTTTTAGTTAACTCTTTATAAATTAGTTAACTTTATAATAACCTACCTTATTAACTTATATAATTAATTACTATATAAGCTTAAACCCTTTAATTATACTAATAAAACTAATATAGTACTTTAGTAAGATTTAGTTAGTATTAAACCTTAGCTTTTATTAGTAGACCCCTTATTATTAGAAGGCTAGCTATAATACTTTAATTACTTCTATTTAGTAAGTTAACCCTTTATACTACTAATTAGTATTATAGAAATAGTATTACTATATCTATTAAGAATACTAATACTCTATTTACTTCCTTTAGATCTTAAGCTACCTTACTAAAAGGTAAAGTACTTACTAAGACCTTAGATTAGAAAATAAAAGATATTAAGTTTAGTAGTAAGGAAGAAGATAACGCTAAACTTATTAAGTAACTTAAGAAAACTAATAAAGATATAGCTAAGATATAAGAAATTATTAATAATAACGTAGCTAAAGTTATTAAGCTTTAGGTAGTTATTTAGTAGAACCTAAATTGTTACTAAACTATAGGTTAGGTGGTTAGGTGGCTACTGTTGAATTGTAAGGGTTGAATTGATGTATTGTGTATAGGATCCTTGTTGCTATAATCCCTATTGTGTGATGCTTATCTGTATCTAATTGCCTTATACCTAGCTACCTTAGCTGTGGCCTTAGGCTTGTAGTGGTCCTATTACTAAGCGTGTACGTACCTAAGGCGTACGTCTAATCAATTCTTTATAGCTTATAGGCCTACTAGATTACCCCTACTATTCTAATAGCTACAGACTAGTGGATCTATAGGCCGATAGATCCACCGGATTAGTCAGCTAGCATCCACCTTTTAGTAGACCTATATTTATAGCCTACGTAGCTGTATAACGCAGCCACAAGCCTAGTCTAGAAGACAAGACCTTACACCCTTATTTACCCCTAAGCTACTGTAATATAGATGAATAGAATAAGTTAAATTACTTAATAAACCTAAGAAAAGTAAATTCTATAAATAGAAAGTTAATTTCTTAAGATTAATTATTATACTAAAAGAAATTAAGATATAAATAAAAAAGGTTAAATTAATTTAGGATTAACTTTAACCTATTATAATAAAAGAAGTATTATCTTTTTTAAAATTAATAAACTTTTATAAATAACTCCTTAAGAGATACTTAAGTAAAGTATTATTACTTATTAACCTTACCTAAAAGGATTAACCTTTTAAGTAGAGAAAAAAAGAAAGAAGAAGCCTTTTAAGATATTAAGGATTAAGTAACTTTAGAACTAATTATTATTATTTTAGACCTTAATAAACCCTTTAAACTTAAAATTAATACTTTAAACTATATAATTAGTTTATAATTAAGATAATAAAATAAAGAGGGACGTTTATACCTTTATACTTTTTATTTAAAAAGGTTTAATAAACCTAAGCTTAACTACTAAATTTATAATAAAGAGCTTATAGTAGTTATTAAAGTATTTAAAGAATAAAGACTATAACTATTTAAAACTAAATATAAAGTTAAAGTTTATATTAACTATAAGAATCTTACTTACTTTATAATATCTAAAGATCTAAATAAATAATAAGTTAGATAGTTTAAATTCCTTTTAGACTTTAACTTTAAGATTATTTATAAAAAAGGATCTAAAAATAAAAGAGCTAATACTTTAAGTAAAAGACTAAATTATAAAATCTAAGTACTTAAAGAAATATAGGTTATCCTTAAATAAGATAATAAAGGAAACCTTATACTTACTATAAAACTCCTTATAGTTATTAAATAAGTTAAGACTATAGATAGATAAATAATATATAAAATAATTAAGGAAATTTATAATATACTTATATATAGTTATTAAAGCGTTACTAAGACTTAAAAAGGTATTTAATAATACTATAATAAAACAGCTATATATAAAGAAGTAACTATAGTAATTAGAGATTATAAACTTTATAAAAAAAGTAATAATAGCTTATATAAGCCCTATAAAGAAATCTAACCTCTTTTAGTACTAAAATTAGTATAGTATTTAATCTTATTAGACTTTATTATTAAGTTACTAAAGTTATAAAAGCTACTTACTAAAGTTTAGTATAATAGTATATTAGTTATTATAAATAGACTTACTAAATATGCTTATTTTATTCTTTATTTAGAATTAAGTATAATAGAAAACCTTATTTATATCTTCCTTTAAACTATTATTAGTTAATATAGCCTTATAAAAGAAATTATATTAAATAGAGATAAGTTATATATATCTAAGTTTTAGAGATTACTAATCTTATAGTTTAATATATATTATAAACTATTAACTACCTTTTACCTATAAATAAATAAGTAAATAGAATAAATTAATTAAATACTTAAGTAGTACCTATAATACTATATTAACTATTAATAAAATAACTAATTTAAGTTACTACCTACTTCTTAGTTTATTTATAATAGTATAGTAAGAGAAAGTATAAAATAATTACCCTTTTACCTTAACTATAGCTTTAATCTAATAGTATATAGAGAACCTTAATAAAGCCTTATAGTACTTAAGATAATAACTAATATAAAATATATTAAGGAACTTTAAAGAAACCTAAAAAGAGACCTTAAATTTTATTAAATAATAAATAATTAAGTATATTAATAGGTTAAGGATTTAGGGACTAACCTTTAAAGAGGGATATAACGCCTACCTCTTTAAATATAATATTAAAACTAAATAATTAAGTAATAAATTAGACTATAAAAAACTTAGACCTTTTAGAACTTTTTAGAAAATTTAAAATATTAACTATAAACTCTTATTATTAAATATAATAAAGTATTACTTAGTTTTTTATATTTTACTTCTTAAATTAGTACTAAAAGGATTATATANAACTATATTATTATTAATACTAATAAATTTAAATATAAAGTTAAGAGAATTATTAACTATTAATAAAATAATAATAAGATAGAATATCTTATTAAATAAAAAGGATATAGACATAAAGATAATATATAGGAACTAATTATAAACCTTTAGTACTATTAGTAGTTATTTTAAGACTACTTAAATTAATATTTAGTACTAAAGGACCTAAGTTAGTAAACTCCTTATTAATCCTAAAGGATAGCTAGTTAACCTTATTAGGTATACCTATAAGTTATAAATCTAATACTATATCCTACTTTAAACTATTAAGANGCTAAAGTTACTTAATCCTCCTCNTTTTAACTTTAATATTCCCTAAGTAAAAGTCTCTATATAACGCTCCTTTACTTTCTTATAAATTATATAAATCCTTATAAGCTAACTTATAGCCTCTATAACTTTAAATTAAATTTAAGCTAATTTCTTATAAAACTTTAAAAGAGTATTACTAACCTACTCTTCTTTTTCCTCTTACTCCTAACGTTAGTTATTAAACTACTAAACTACTTAAAGATTAATATAAGAATAAATATACTATAAAAATAACTTATAACTTAAAGCTATAACTATACTATTATAAGGGCGCTTGAGATTCTTATATCCTTAATAAACCTTAGATCCCTTAGCTATATAATAAGGGTGCTTTATATAGAAGTAATAAGAATATAGTATAACGCTCTTAGAACTAAACCTTTAGAAAACGTTATTATAAGTAAAATAAAGTATAAAACGAAAAGAGCTAAATTTTTAAATATAACTTAATATAATATTAGTATTATAGTAAAAAGAAAGTAAGTTTAATAACCCTCTAACTTAAGGGTATACTATTTACTTATATTAGTCTAAGGGACTAAACCTTTTAAGGGGAGACCTAATATTATAACCTATAAGATATAACAGAACTAAGGACGCCTTAACAGTTAGTAATTAGGGGCTATATATATATAGTATAAAAATAGAGGGGTCTTACTTAAAACAAAAGAACTAAGGAAGAGTTATATAATAATAAGATAATAAATAAGCTATATACTAAAGATATAGGTACTATATTATTAAGATATAGATCCTATATACTAAATNNNGTCTTTATAAAGAATAGTAAATTATTATTAAGTAAGTATATAGAATAAGGCCGACTTAGTTAAACTTATACCTTCTATAGCTCTTTAGTAATTAACTTTATAATTTATTTTAGAATAACTTTTAGCTAACTCTTTATAAATTAGTTAACCTTATATTAACCTACCTTATTAACTTATATAATTAATTNNNTAATTACTATATAAGCCTAAACCCCTTAATTATATTAATAAGACTAACGTAGTACCTTAGTAAGATTTAGTTAGTATTAAACCTTAGCTTCAATTAGTAGACCCCTTACTATTAGAAGGCTAGCTGTAATAAAGACGTTGTATAAGAAAAATATTAGCTTTATTAAGAAGTAAAATAGCCTTTTAGTAACTAATAAGCTTAAGTATTTAGAATAGCTAATTGTAAATTTATACTACTTTATATTTAAGAGCTCTACTTAATATAGTATAGAGAGAGGTAGTTTAGTATTATAGCTAGCATTCTATAGTAGTATCTATTAGTAGAAGTTAGAGCTATAATACTAGTAAATAGTACTATAAGTCTTACTTAAAGGGATTAAGTCTTTAGAGAATACAGTAGTTAGTTAGTTACTTAATAAAGAGGTAAGTAGTTATTACTAGTAAAGACTACTAAGTGTATTTAATTAGAATAATTATAAAGTTTATTACTAAAGAATTATAGAAGTCTATTCTTGAATATACTTAAGTCTATTCTATATATAAGTTTAATTTCCTTATCTATAGAGGTACCTATATATTTATTATATAGATACTATATTCTTAGTATATAGGATTTATAGTTTAAATATATAAATATAATTTTATTATATTTTTACATAATTTATACTATAGTTATTCTATTCTAAAGGAGTTATTTATCTAACTCTATTTTTTATTTATATAAAGATTATACTACTTGTATTCTATTAGTTGAAGAGAGCTTTTACTACTTATAGCTTATTAAATTATAATATTAAGTCTCCCCTCTTAAGTTCTTATTCTTAAGACTATATAAGTAAGTAGTATCTCTTAAGTTAGAGAGTTACTAATTCTGCATTCTTATTTATTATAATATTAATAATATATTAGATTGTATTAAAGGGTTAGAAACTTTAAATCAGTACTTTAATTAGTATATAATAATATTTTAAATTACTTTAGTTCTTCTAATACTAATGTAGTTTACAAGTAAGTGAATTACACAAGCTAGTGAATTACTTTTCTACTACTTGTACAATAATATATAGGAGAAATTAACTATAATACCTTAAATTAATTTAAACTAACTGGAATCCTCTTCTTTAGAGGTAAATTCAATCTTCTAATACATATAAGTATTATAGCTAGGCTCTCTATATATACTATATTGTTGCGCGCGTATTTCCTACCTCTTTATACAACTACTATCCTAACTTATTTCTACTTTTAACTACTCTATTACATTTATTTAAGACTTTAAGTCCTTTACTTAGTTAATTTTAAGTATCCCTCTTTACTATAGCTATATGTTTTTTTGTACGCTAATAGCAGCTAAAGTAGTTATTTGCCTCTTAAACTTCAGCTAAATCCTCCTGCATTAAGGTCCATTTATATACTATTATTATTATCCCTTTCTTTAGCTACTATATACTTATAAGAATTAATATTAGAGAGCTATTTTAATATTATATAATGCAATTACTAATATAATTAAATTGTAAAGTAATTTTAATTAAGTTATTTAGTATCTTTTGTACTTAAGCTAGTAGTGAGCTAGTAGAAGAATCTAGTAGTATTAGTATATAAAGTTTAATATCTAATTGTAAAATTATATAGTTAGGATTATACAGTATAAGGCTAATTACTCTAAAGCCTACTTAAATATTTAATTTAGTTATTACTTTATTGTACCCCTTAGAAAAAGCTAGGAGGAAGTCTTTCTTTACAATATACATAATATACACTTACATAAGGACCTTAATTTCTTAACTATATACCTATTTCAAGGGAATAAAGTACCTAATATTAAGAAGCTAGAGCTTATACAATAAATAAAGTAGTATATAGAGTATAATAATCTTCTATTCCTTATAGTATAGCTTAAAGCTAATAGAATAGTAACTTTTATAGCTATTAAGAATAAGGAGGCAGTAAATACCCTTTATACAACTTCTTGTATAGAAATTAAAGTACTGTACATATTCTAGGTCTTTCTTATTTATTATCTAACTATTTTCTATAATGGTAATTACTTAGTTTAATAGGAGGGGGCTATTATACATCTAGGAGTTAAAATAGACTTTACCTATAAAGATAATATATAGTAAAATAGAATAGCTATATAATTTAATACTCTAGATTACTGTAATTTATTCCTAAATCCCTTATTGTACTCCTCTTAGCTTACTATGTTACTTAGAGACTGTAATAACTATTTTAGAGGACATTTTGCCTATTGCAAATTTAGTCTTATTAAAATTATAAATATTATTATTATATATTCTATACTTTACAATTGTATTTTATATAAGGGAAAACTATATACAATGTATATTAGGATCTTTATAGAGGACTCTCTAGTAGTTAATTCTTTAATTAAAATGCATTTAGAGCTTAAATTATTATTATATAAAGTTTAAAGCCTAATTGGTCCTAATGCATTACGCATTGTATTTACAAAGGAGTTAATCTACTATTTCTTAAATACTACTTAAGTACAGTAGAAATAATTATAAATCTAAATTAATTATATATTATATAATACTCTCCTCTTTATATAAAGTTAAACTCTAATCATATAGTTAAATATTGCATTTTGTAGGTTAACTGTATTTTTATTACTAGAGGGTAGAGAATAATATATTATAGAGTAATGCAGCCTTTTGTACACTTAATTTCAAGTTAGATTAGAGTGCATTAAGTACTAGGACTAAATTACTTTTAATTAATTGCTGTCCTATAGTTATTAATAGAGAAAAATAAGGAGAAAGAGAATGTATACAAAATAATTAGAAAGTAATTTACTAACTTGTATAATTCACTTACTTGTAAATTATATTATAGACTCTATTATACTTAAATTTACTTTATAATACTCTAAGTACATTTTATACTAGTAAAGCTTCAACTCTATAAGTTTGTATAATAGCTTTATAATATATAGAAGTATATTTTTAGAATATTTATTTTTAAGTTCCTTTAGAAGTCTAATAAAATAAGAGTACTAAGCTAAGTAAGGTCCTTATTAAGAGTAGGAGAAACTTATAAGGCTATAAGAATTAATGTTCTTACTTAATTATAAGAAGAACTACTACAACTATACTTATAAGGCAAAAGGAAGAGTATATATAGGAATAAGGTAATAAATAGAGGAAGTAATTAATAGTTATAATTTATTAAATAAAGGAATTTATCTCTAATACTGCAGTCAAGGAGAAATACACTTAATTATAATATTATAAGACTATATTACTCTATAAGATAAATACAAGGAGAATTATATTATATAGGGAGACTATATAACTTATATAAGTATAATACTTTTTAATTTTATTACATTTATAGAGGATTAGCTAATTCTGCAAAAATATAAAAAAGGGTACCTATTTACTATAAGAAAAAGTTACTAGTATTAATTTGCAGGAATTAGGGCTAATAAATTAGCAATTTAGTATTAAGGGAGGATTTTAGTATTAAGGGAGGGTAACCTACCATAGGGCACCTACCTACTTTACAGGCCTGCAGTAGGGCACCCTTACTAATAATCCTTCCTTCCCTTACAGCTACTTTTACTAAATTAATTAAAAGTAAAGTCATTACTAAATTGAACAATATATCGTACGCCTATACTAATACTGTCCCTTGTTTATGTAGCTGTGTTCTGAGTTGTAGAGACAGTAAAGCTGTGACCCTGTTCTTGATGAAAGATTGAGCCTGAAAACTTTGATAATATTCTAAGGGGACTGCAATGAGGTTAGAACCTGCTAGGATCTCGGTACTTATGTCTAAAGTAAACCTTGCTGTTACTGAGAATAGATTTTGAAAACTTTTGCTGATTGCTACTTGCCATGATTGGGCTTTCGTTGTTGGTGATGCCCTTTGCAGCTCTGGTCAAAGCGGCTGTGTCTGTCTTCGCTGTTGGGGTTTCTGGACACTTCTTAAAGTGCAGCCATCCGTGAGGCTTTATGTATGCCGGTAAATGACCAGAACGAGCCTTTCAGCCGTAGCAAAGAAGTCGCCCTAGGAATTACCGTTCTTGATGTCGGTCATTAGGGTATCCTTAAGCACCACACAACAGGTAACTACCGGACGTCTTACTGACGGCTCGACAAGGATGACGCTGCATCTGACTACCCATGGTACTTGGCTGATGATGGATTCGACCTCCTTCGACTGCACGCCGTTGCTGTCTATCTTGAACTGGAAATCAACTCGGCCTAGCAACAAAAAGACTTGATCGACAACAAATATGCCTATCGCCCGTTCTGTAGATGTAGGTAGGACCGGCGTCTCTCGAGAACGGAAAAGGCGCAAAGACCTTCAAGGTTGCGTCAGGTCTATTGATATACCCCGAGCTCATGTATGTTGAGCTGAGACGTATTTCTCTTGGAGTGTACAGCAGGGAGAGCTCCATAGTGCCCAGTCGGAGGATGTAGAGAGAGTAGTTAGAGTTGGGAAGTGAGTGGTAGGGCGGCAAAGTTCCGGTGCTAGACAAACAGATGTCAATGTGGGTAGATCAGGACAATAGAGTAATCGGCAAGTCTGCTTACGGCTCATCATGGAAAGGTAGACAGTGAGAGTTCATTTCCGGGGCGCCATAGTCTATGCGTAAAGGAACATAGGGGCTCCATCTTTCTGCGACGGAGGGGGAGGTGGTCTCTCCAACAAGAGAGACGGTCTTGAGACTAGGAACCTGACTTGGGCTGATGAGTGACATCGCCGAAGAGGTGATGCACATGTCGTCGATACGATAACGCTTGATGCAGCTCGCAAGGTCTGCAGTGATCTCGTCTTGGGGAGGAATGCAGAGACACCCACTATTGGTTAGGACCATCCAGATGGCATTGCCAGACGCAGAGAAAATGGGGTTGAACAAGAGAAAACGTGTTAGTCTCTCAGTAGAGCTAGAAGTAACCTGGATCTACGCTAGTTGGTGAAAGTCTTGCAAGAGGTCGATGCAAATATCTTGGGGTACTGGGTGGGCTTTGGCGATCACAGATGAAGTTCTCCCTCTTAGCTTAGCAAAATCGTACTGCTACGTAATGGCTTCCTAGGAGGCAGCATTCTCCTGTTGCAATTCGTCCACGATTAGGAGACTCAAATTGTAGTCCTGAATGATGTGATTGTTCCTTGTGATGGACTGGCTCGGATCAATCAGAACAGCGGCAAATCCAGCTTTCCAGCATGACAACACTGCAGCCACGATGAGGCGATCTCCTCAACATGACGCTTATCACAACGCCGGTGTCCATGAATAAACCGCTGTCGAGCGGATATGGGGCCACGTCGGAAAGTCGTTGGTATAAGTTCGCGGCCATCAGGTCAGACATGAAGTCCAGTTGGCGGTAAGTTAGCATGTAACCTCCAGCGCCCTCAATTGCAGGAAGATTGGGCGTTCTGCAGGCCTGGCGGCGGAAGAGCTGATGTTCGGACCCGACTTCCATGTTGGCCAAGGTAAGTCTAGGTCGGCACTCGTGGCGAATATCAGCCCTCCTCTAAGAGACATCACCGAGATATCCTTGATAACCAGAGAACCCCATGCTCTATGATTGATGATTTGCCTCAACAATTGCAAGTCGTGGTTCACCATAACGTCGACATAGTGTTTGGGCAGCCAGGAGCGGTAGTGACAAGTAGCCTGAACTGTCTTCGGTCTCTTGGATAAGAGCCAGATGGCGTTGTCTGATTCTATCCCTTGTGATAAAGGCAGCGAAGCAAGACTCGCGTCAGAGTACGATGAAGGGTAGATGATAAAAACGGATGATGTCGTGAAGGAGGACGAGTTGTGGCTGTTGTGAAGTGAAAACCCCGAGCCCTGGTTCAACAAGTCGGAAAACGTTGCGTCTTTATCAACAGACGCGTGAAAGCTTGTGAGTGAACCGAGAGCGGATCCGGTTGGAACACCTTGAGGCAAGGCATCTGTTGAAAAGAATGCCACGGAGCCCTGAGAAGTGTGGCGGCTCAACACTATGGACCATGCTACGCTGCTCAAGAGCCAAACTGCTACATTTTCGGCGATAACGCTGGTCTCTTTATCCCCAATGTTGAAGCCGGCGAGATCGAAACCTGTTAGCTTCTGATGCTGGGAGCTTTCTTTGTTATTGAAGGCGGTGAAAAGCCCCTTCAGACTCCGCAATGGGATGCTGTCAATGAAGTGAAGGCTGCGGAAGGATTTCCAACGGCTTGTCAAAGTTGAATAGCTTGAAGGGGTCAGAAAATCAGTTGAAGATAGACAGAGCGGATCGGCCGGCAGAGATGCCGCAGGTTGTTTGTCAGACACGGTGACAGTTTCCTACCATGTACTTGTAGGAGTATATTGTAGGGTTATAACTAGGGACTTTAAGGCTGAGAAAGAAGTTACCGATTCCTTAAGACTGTAGATAGTTTAGGACACCTAGTTCCAGGCAATCATCTTTTGCGGCTTAAAAATGTGTTCGGAATTAGGAAATTAGTGAAGGCTAGTAGCGGAAGCCAGATAGACAGAGAGTGACAGAAACGGGTGAGAAACACGATGCCAGTGCTAATAAGACCCTTCAATAGGCTAAACCAGGCTTCAAGTGATGTGTTTAAATTCGCCAATAGCTGGGCCAAACCCCGAAACCCAAGTTTGGGGCCTCAGCAACGCCATTATCACTGATTCGTAATATGCACTAACACTTGCAGACTCTTGAACAAATTAATCATAGAAAGAAAACAATATCATAGAGATAGATAGGAACCCTGTAACTTGAATGCATTTCAGAGATTGCAAACCAAGTTATAATCCAACAGCAACTTCCACGTCTCAACGATCACATGATTATATTGGCCCGAATCGTATTTGCCGACGAACCTGGATCACTGCTGCCTTTTCTTAACTGCCGTCCTTGTTTAACAACGCCAAACGATTATTCTAAGAAAGAAACAGTCGTTTCTGTTACCTAGACTTTTCTTATCTCAGCTCAGCGCCATGGACAGCAGCATTTTCGAGTTGCCATATCGCAATAGCATCAGCGATAAAAAACAACAGCAAGGCATCGAAAACGAGAAAGAAGAAAACGGATTGTTCCAGAGCGATATGTTCTTTCCGTAACTCAACAAGGTTTACGCGCATCTGCAGCCCTCGCGGGTCCCTATGGTCTGCAGCACGACTACGCTAGATTTTCGGGAGTCTCTGGGCCCGGGTAGCGACGAATGCGGCAAGATTTCGGAAACATGGCGTCCCACTGAGCTCGTTGTTGCTCGAGTCTCGTATCCAATTATTCGCCCAATTAGGCGGAATCACACATCTGATTGATCTTGCGGACCCTTCGAAACAGATCAGCTTGCCTGATGTTGATTGACTTACACTCGACTTATGCGTGCGGGAAACCAATACATCGCAACATGGACCCAGTTTGTTCCCAGTAGAGGATGCCCTACCACTAGCCGTCGTCATCTATACCTTGGGCAGCACTGGAGAGCCCAAGGGCGTTGTCCACTCTTATGCGAGTCTCAGTACGATGGCTTTCGCATTGAGCAACGCTCTACGCCTGGATCCGGCTGAACGCAATCTTCTATGCTTATCTTTTGGTTGGGCCGTGAATCTGATCGACACCTTTTCAACTCTTGTAGCCGGTGCCTGCCTTTGCATACCGACAGAGCTGGAAAAGTCTCAAAGGCTGGTGGATGATGCCATCAACTTTTTTGGTGCCACCTGAATAACCTTGCCGTCTTTGATACTGGGGATTATGGAGCCAACCGCCGTTCCAACCCTGAATGGCTTTGTCCTTGCTGGAGAACCTATGCAACTAGACCTGATAGATGTTTGGAGTCCTTGCGTAAAGGTCTACTGGAACCACGGCTCTTCAGAAACCCTCATGAATCTGGTTAGGAGTGTCACTAAGGGCGTCATTTTGAATTCCGGACATGCCCTTCAGTGCTGCCGTTGGTACCTTGTTGATGAAGATGGACATCCGGTTTCCCCTGGTACCTGTGGTCAACTTGTTGTCGAAAGCTACACCAACTTCAAGGGATACCTCTGCGACGACAAAATTAATGCTAGCGAGCTTGGCCTAGGAAATTATTCACTCGTGCATTCCAGAGACGTCTTTTTGCAGGACAATCTGCAGAAAGCAACTTTCACCTACTATAGACGTCTCAACTATCGGCTGAAAATTCCAGGTTAATGATTTAAGCTGTAGGAGGTAGAAAACTAGTTAATGTCAGCTCTAGAGAACGTCAAGGAGCTGGCTGTGACAGTTGCTACCTTAGAAGAGGAATGCCAGCGGGCCTGCTCTCGTGGTGCTCGTTGTCATCGAACAGTCGTCTATTACGGACAAGTCCTTATTGCCCTTTTGGAGTCTTTATTTAAAACCTTATGCAGGCCTTGCCGTCTTGCATGATTCCAGTTGGAGCGCTAGAAGTCAACAAGCTCCCGAGGCTTCCTAACGGAAAACTTGATTGCAGAAGCCTTGTTTTTCTTGCATAACAGAGAACCTTGGCCGAATTGATAGACTTGTGACCTACTACAGATGTTCAGCTGCAGGGCAGTTATGACATAGCCGTGGCAGAAAAGATAACTCTTGGATGGGCCAACGTCTTGGGTTTAGAGATTGAAGACATCGATCTTACCTCCAGATTCATTCTCCTAGGCAGAAACTCTCTCTACGCACTTTAGGTTTGCAAAGAGCTGCGTGATGTTAGGATCACGTTGTACATCTCCGAATTCTTCCTCGACCCGACTTTGACAGCTATTGTGCGTCTCATCAACGAATGAAGCGGGCCTCGACCAGATAGAGTTTAACGACCGCCTCAAAGAACCTAGGTAGTAGTGGAGGTAGCTGCTGATGAGCTTCTTGTTATGGCGGTAGAGTAGTGCGGAGTTAGCGAGAAGATGGTTGAGGAGGTTTTCCCCTGCACCCCGATGCAGGCGGCACTGATGATGCTCAGGGAAGTCCAAGACGGTGCGTATATCGCAGAGTATGCTTTTCGTCGTCCAAAAACCTTGTCACAGACGGACTTTCTCCGCGCCTGGCTGGCTGTTTCCAGTGAAACGCCTATATTGAGGAGCCGCATCGTACGCTATTCGAACGGAAGGATGTATCATGTCACGATGGTTTTCGACGAAAGCTACGGACTGCCGTTGGAGTCTTTTTCTCGACCAACTCAGATGGCATATGGATCTCAAATGTTCCAATTGTATTCATGACGCCCCAGGAGACGATGTCGGCTTAATCTGGCGATGGCGGATACATTATTCCGTTTACGATCGACGATGGCCAACTAATGTAAAACTTGAGAAGACCCGGAGAGGATACAAAGGCCGGCAAATAACTCTCCAGACACCATTCTGGACTTTCTCACGCGTCGTAGCAAAAAAACAGATGTCCGAAGCAGGAAAAGAATTTTGGCGGTCCAGGCTAGAGTCCGTCATTAGCAGCGTATTTCTACAACGCCCTCTTAATCAGTTAATCTTCCAGGCACTAAGCTGCATTACTTTTAAGTGCAACATCCAGCATTAGTCTTCTGCTGCAACGCAAGCAGCATCCATCCAAGCCACACTTGCTTCAGTGATATCCAAAGTGCATTGAGAGCCGGATGTAGTCTTTGGCATGACTGTTCATGGACGGGGGCTGTAGTTGAGCAATCTGCACGCGGAGACAGCGATCGGTAGTTCTATTATCTTGTCGGACGAGCGAGCTGTACTATGGTTGCAGGCAAAAGTTTTTCCTGTAGGACAGGTATACTGCGAAGGTGCAGCCACACTTACCTAAGCATCAGTACATTTGGCCACTCACGGACGTACTCTGTTCGCTTTCTAGATATATCGCCAGTCTGATCTGACAGGGATATGGCTAGTTAGGCTGACCTTGCACAATACCTGCTCCGCTGGCAAAACTTACTGTAGACTATAGTAGGCTTCAACCTTGCAAAATACCTGCCTCCGTGTGAAAGAAAGTGTGATTTATGGCCTAGCGTATATTGATTGAGCCAACTTCCATATCCCTACCACCCCCTTCCGCCCGTCTCACGCCCCCGCCAAGGTAATTAGCTCCTGGAGCTCGTTGAGGAGGTCAATATGCTCCTTATTGAATAATTGATTAATTTAGGCCTTATTTTAGTCTGCATTGAGGTCTTTAGCTATCTACTTAAAGACTTACTTAATGTCTTAAATCTTTTTCTTCTCCTAAATAGAAAGATATTTGAGAGATCAAGTAATAAATACAGCTGTACAGTAGAGTATATACTGCATATTAGTTCCTACTTATTTAAATTAAATTACATTTTACTTAAACTTTATTGAATTAATATTCTACTTTTTATAACTATAAGTAAAGTACAGAATATCAATATAAAAGGGGCTAAAATTATTAATTTTAATTCTGTAGGTATTTTAGTATATTATTAAATAAGGATTCCTAAAGCTCTTTAATAGCAAATTAAGCTTGCATCTTATACCTCTATTATTACTTATAGAGGTTATTTCTAACCTTTAGTAAGATATAATTTAATTAATAGTTATAGGCTATAGTATTTATCTAGGCGTTACAGTAGATAGTAACTACTAGTAATTTTGTAGTTAAAAGGGTATTTTTTTCGCTGATGACTCAGGCTGTAAGTCGGGGCTCATAAAGGTCAAGCGCACAATACCTGCTCCGCTGGCAAAACTCACCGTAGACTATAGTAGGCTTCGACCTACTCGCAAGTGCCTTGAACTAAGTGGCTCCTTCATGACGTCGCTAAGCGGGTATAAGCGTAACGAGGAAGCTAGTACAATTGCAGAGAAATGGCTTGCCAGATGGAAAGAGTCTTCAAGGACAGGCCGCCATTGGTACGCCTGCTAAACAGCTCTACCCCGCCCTCGGCGAAAATAGGGTCCATCTGCACATAGGATACTTAATATCCTAAAAGATAACCCTTTACTACCTACCTATCCTAGGCTTGCAGGGCCCTTCACTACAAGTTTCAAGGACCTAAACTTAACGAACAAGACTTTTCGCTACTGCAAACTAAGTCAGTATCAGTAGGGAGCATCCAGGCTAATTAGTAACTAATGAACACTTTTGCCGTCCTACAATTTGTCATTGCAGGCCCTATAGAGGACTAGCGGCATATACATGTAAAAGTTAAATCTACTGCTCTTAACAACCTATTCCAAAAAGAAAAATCTTTAGTAATGATAAGGGGAGTAACAACAGTGATGACGATAGTTATGACGACGGTGATGACGACAGTCATGACGACTGCAAAGTAAAGATACTAAAAAGGTTAGCGTCTAGGCTATAATAGCTTTTCAATCCTTTAGGGAGTATAATAAAAGCCTACTATAGCCTGCTATAGCCTTGTAGTCGTAAGGAATAATAACTAGCTTCTATTAACATCTACAGCAGAACAGGTTTCTAGAGTTAACTTACCTTTAAATATGTAATGCGCACCTACTTATTTATTACACTGTAAGGGCTAAGCATTGCTTGTCATTTCAAGTTCCTTACCAATTTAGGGCGATTTCTGCAGTATCTGCCGAGCAGTAGACTATGTGCACATGCATTGCGAAGCAGCAGAACACAGGGTGGAAAAGTATTGAGGGGATTACAAATTTGGCTTGTATTGCTCTCACTGGCAATAATAGATATACTGGCGGTATGTACTAAATAGCCGAATGAGCGAACTAATCCTAATGCGCTCCAAGCAAGGACTGATGCTCATGTTTCAGGAACATGGGTGAGTTTAAAGCCGGTTTTTGAGGAAACATACTTACACATATCTAGTGTGACCCCCTTCGCGAGATAGATGGGAAAGACTTTTATCGGAGATGCAATGCTGCTTTTAGAGACCCCCGGCTTAAAATAGCTGCAGTAGATTCCTGTTGTGATGGAACTACTTTAGGCCGATTCCCTAGTCCAAGGTTCTCAGGCGGATGTTTTTTTCCCCAAAAGCCAAGTTGGTAACTATTCGAAGAAGTTGGTTTGTAAAAGCAAATATATACTAATCTAGCCAATGTCAATAATAGATTAATAAAATATTCTTTCTCTCCTAATATAACTCACTTCCTACATATCTACGCCGTTAATACAGACCGGCTTTTTACTAATAACTGTGCTTTGGGGTTAGAGCTAAAGATCCTAATGCAACAGATGCAGTAAACAGCAAGGCCTATAAGCAGACTAAAAATAAAGGTTACCTATCCATCTTAATGTACCAGAATTGCACGCTACTTACATTGGCAATTAAAGCGGAATATCGTTAAAACGAGACAAAAATAACAGACACAATGTCCTCGCAAGCGGCTACCCTCGCAAAGTTCATTGACGCTTGAAAACAATGGAACACCGCTGATATGTTGGCTGTTCTTGCCATGTTGGCTGTTCTTGCCGATGACTTTACCTAGGCAACGCTTCCTTTCGGCATAGGGGTCCCTGAGATGAAACGGGATGCTGTAGAACATGCGCTCTCGGCTTTAGTGAGCTCTATCAGCAATTACAAGGTTTGCGACATATCAGGTCCCAACATGATTGATCACGGACTAACTCGGTTTCTAGGTCTAGTTGACTGTTCACGAATCTTTGCACAATGCGGCCAAAAATAAAGCTGCTGTATATGCGGTCTCTACTGGAGAGTCTCCTTTTGGCCCTTGGGAAATGGAATATGCCGCTTTTCTAACCTTTAACGATGCCGAGGACAAATTTGCCTGGCTTGAGGAAATGCTTGACTTGGCTTTTACAAAGGCTTTTGCTCTTAACGTTCAGAAATATCTTCAAATTAGGCAAGAAGAGCATTAGGCTTGACGTAACTCTACAAGCTGTAGACAACGCCGTGTTAGTTGCTCGGGACAACGTTCTAGAAGAGGCGAGAGCTTCAACTACCTGTTTCATCCATTTTAAATGAAATCTTACCAATAAATCCCCTAGTCTGTATTGCAGGTTGACGACTTGTATATCCGATGTTACTCTGTAAAAACACGCCCTGCCTTTCGGGTCTCGGGAGGGGCCGGTCAGCTAGAAGCATACAATCGTGCCAACGCCAACCTTGGTAACAAATACATGACCCTAGTTATTGTTACCTACTAGCGATGAAGCTCATCATTAGTACACACAAATGAACGGTTATGACCGAACACCAAGGCAAATTCAACATGTCCTCGCAGAACGCTAAAACCGAAAACGTCTAACCAGTCCTCGTGCCGGTCGTGGATTTTCAATCACTTTTTTCTCCTGACCAAGCTAAGCGACAAGTGGCCGTCCAGCAACTGGACGCGGCCTTCCAGGAATACGGTTTCGTTTACATTTCCAATCATGCGATACTAACAGAGACTTTCGAGCAGGCGTTTGAATAGGTATGGCCAGGAATCCCGCAAGTGTTAATAATGCCTATCAGGGCAAAATTTCCGTATTAGTACTGACAAGGAGCAGTCCCGATGATTTTTTGAGCTCGATACGAAAGAAGAAGAAAAAGAACTGATCGCACATCCTCCCAGTGGCAAAATTGATGACAAACGCGGTTGGGCCAAGACCGAACTTGGTCACACCGTCCAAATGGTCTTCGACCCCGACGAAGTGGAAGCCTTCCGCCAGAGCAACCCCTACTGCAAGGAGACGCTAGAGCTTGGAAACCCTATTCACGCGACAGCCCCTCCCAGCAAATGGCTTCCAGAGAACGTCTTGCCAGGTTTTCGAGCTCTTGTTGAGTCCTGGTGGGCAGCCTGCGCCAGGCTTGCCTACGACCTCTTTCGGTCCCTCGGCGAGGCCTTGCCTACTACTGACGACCACGACGACCAGGACGACCACAACAACAGTGACTACTTCGGCCGGATCCACTCTGAGGATGATTGCCACATGACCTGGAGCTTCTATCCCTCCACTCCCCTGCAGAAGCCCATGTGAGAAATCAGAACTGCGAATCAAGGACAGACAGATTGGCAGACTTTTATGAAGTAACATCGGAATGGTAAGAGGCCAATAGTAGCTACGAACAGTCAGCGGAGAGCTGCAAGCCTACCAGGACCAGGTAGGTCGTTTTCTTCCAAGCTTTATCCTTAAAGGTAGCCTTAAATGACCATGTAGTGTAATTGAACTGAACTATCAAGTCAGCCTAAGACCTAAGGAAATTGTGCTCATTAGAAAATTTATCCTTATAGTACTTGTAGCAGACTTAGAGGTATACGTCAGCTCCGTCCTGTTGTTGTATCTTCTTATAATGCCTTGCAATATTTTTGACTGCGTTGTTACAAATTCCATTAGTTCTATCTCTTTTCTTTAATAGCTGATGACAACGACGGTGCCGGCCTCGCGAACGTAGGCAACGATGGCATCCCAGACATCAGAAGACCTTCGTTGAGGACCTTGGCCACGACACCGATGTAAGTTTACGCGTTCGTGGTGACGAAGAGGGAGTGACTCGCTTGGAAAGGATGTTGTCGAAGGCGGGGGGAGCACAAAGGCGGCAAGATTGAAAAGCAATAGTACTCATGGGTGGTTTTACAGACATTGCAAATCAATAGCCAAGCAGTGGGAGTCTTTAGTCTCGTAGGGGTGTGTTGTTCCATCTAGTTACCTGGTTTTGACTTCTTCGTTGACATGTGTTGGTTCAAGGGCTCTTAGAACCCTCCTTCGAATCTGGTTTAATTCAGCCTCGACACCCTCGCGTATTTGGTTCGCCATACTATCCTCAATGGATTCGCCGCGCTCGTTCTCTTCGAATTCCTCTCTACATTCCTTTAACCATTTTTCCTTAAGGTCCTCCATCTCATCACACACGTCCGGCATTTGCTTCTCGAGAGCATCGCACCTAGCTTGAAGTTCGTCAAGCGCAATGTCGAGATTCTCCACGGTCTCCACGTTTCCAGATTGACCATCTTCTAATTCACCGCATTTTCTCTCCAGCTCATCGCACCGCGCTTCGAGCTTCTCATTACGTTTCTGCGATTCCTTGAACATCTGTTGTAGAGTATGAATTTGTTGCTGTTGCTGCTCAAGCACATGCACTAGCCGACTGTCCAGACCGGCAAACAGCGATCGCTGCAGTTTGTCCGGGTGAGCGGCGTCAAGCGTAGACGTCGCTGCGGTGCATACGGCGGCGGTAGGTGCACGTTTTCTTTTGATGGGTTGCATGTGGGTATCGGTGTTTCTCAAGGGGAAGAAGACACCCTGGGAGGACTCCAGCACATTCTTCCGCCGTTCGGTATCGCCATACTCGGGCGGGTCGGGGTCGCGGTCGCAGTCGGGTCNGGCTTTCGGCGACGATGGCTGCGGCGTCTAACCCGGCCTTCAGCGACTGTCCCTTGCTCGAGCATTCGTCGTAAGGCGGTGGTGAGCCTCGGTCAGCTGGCACATCCTCAAAGGGGAGAGTGCTGCCGCACGATGTAGGCGTGGCCGGAGCTGGGGAGCTGCAACTATGTTCCTTCGTGGACAGAGGGTCATGGGCTGGTGGTCTGCTGTGAACCTTGCCGCCAGCGCCATGATACAGCCTGCGCACATCCACCATGCACTCATACGCATTCTTGTCATTTTCCGTCAAATGTAGAAAGTCTTGAATAGCCCTTTTGTATTTTAGAAACGTTTTTTTCGCCGCAGGATATCGTGCCAAAAGTACATGGAAAACCGCGAAGCTGTCGCAAGGGACATGAGTGATGCCTGTGTATTCAAGACAGGTTCGCCAGGCATGATGTTTCCGGTGTCGGAATCGACTGGTGTGATTAGGTCGATGTTACCGTCCCTGTACAGCTGGAATTGAAAACGGGTTACCAATTGCATGCCATTAAGTCGCCGGCGGACAGCTTCGAGGTAACGCGGACTCAGGCTGTTGGTGTTAGCTTTGTCATAGAGCGTTTTTTCTAGCGACTCAATACAGTTCGCTCTGATCTATAGCCAAGCCGTGGTTTTGTTCGGCATGCCGTTGGAGAATAGGAAAAGACGAAAAGAGACGAAGCCGAGGGAAGAAAATCGGGCGCGCAGTTGGAAACACGGCTCGATAACTTCGGGCGGTTGTCCCTCATCTTCACGCACCGCAATGACTTCGGGGGCATCAAAGTGGGGCGTGTACACAGCCGACAGCAAGCAGAGGAGAGAGGGGCTGGCGGATGCTTTTACTTACAGTTGTGCTCGCATCGCGTCCTTTTCTGCCCTTCGCAACAAGTCCTTCGCGCGGTCCTGACGGAGAAGAAGGCGCATCCGGCAAGATCCCGAACCTGCTCAAAGTGCATGGGCGCAGCTATCGTGGGAGGAGTAGAATGACCGGAGCGTCTAGTCACAAACTCAAGCGTGAAGCTCTGCGACTGCTCCGCTTTGACTTGGTTCTGACGGGAACCCGGTCCTCCTCGCACAGTGAGTCGCGCCAGCAAGTGAACGGTCGGAACGATTGGGATAGGTCTCTCTCCGGTAGGAACGCGCAGGAGGAGGTACTGGCTGGCGTGCGTGGCGAGGAGGGGATAACGTTGGAAGTAGGGTTGATGGCGGGAGGAGACAGCGGAGAAGGCTGGAATCCAGGAGGTAGAGCCAGCCTCAAGGATATGTGGGCGCGGGATGCGGTGGCTTGTTATTCCGTGGCCAAGACCACGATCCATTGGTAGGTGGGGCCAACTGCGGGCGCCGTAGGCTACCTGCTTAGGTAATTGTTCATCTGACTTGAGACGACCCAGACTGGGTTACCTAATGGGTTCACGGGAACGTGCCTGTGCACGTGCTGGTTCACGGGCACATGTGACTATGACTAAGCAAACGCGACAAAGAGAGGTCGCGTTGCGATGGAGCACACGGTCTCGGCTTCTGCAATTTCTCTTCGCACCTCCACTTGGTTGAAAGATGTGTGGATACAGTCCATGCAGTTTCAGCTCTTTTATTTACTAGCGACTGTCTACCCCCCAAGCAAGAACACAAATTGCGGCAAGGTCTATTCAAGTAAATCAACGACTGGGCAGCAACGAAAGGATATACTTTCACGACGGGGCTATCAACTAAAGAGAAGATTGGACAACAGATAGCTACATATACATGCGATCGTTCCTGTCGACCCCTGGATGTGTCGAGAGCACGACAAAGACAAACCTCAACCAGGGGAACTAGCTGTCAGGAGTCTCTAGACTCTAGACAAAACTACGTAGAGTCTAAGATACCAGGCTAATAAGTAGTTCTTATTACAGAACTACTCGCCTAACTAACATCCGTCAGTCTATCCACCACATCACCAAATTCCTCAACAGGATCTCACGCACTTAGCTGGCCTCTCAAGCATCATCAAGCATCAGTGTAGCTCCCAGAGACATTAGAACGTGTATACGCCAAACGACCAACCTTGTAGTTTATCTATTACATCTGACATATTCTATTATCATCCTTATATATAGGCTGCAATACTACATAGGTCTTTACTTAATAAAATTTACAGTATCGCAATCATCGTCTGCACCAAACCTCTCCACCTTATCCTTTAGATGCGCCATCCACGTGCTTCTCGTCCCATCCTTTCCAGCTTCCCCCGACATGGCGCGCAAGACTTTGCCGTCCCGGACGACTGATGACAGGGGCACTCAGCCACCGAACTGCAGCTCCCGTAAGTATACTACCTGGGCGCGATCTGAGTACCCAGACATGCTTGGCGGCTCGCTGCGGGCAGGGAGGCTGATACCGTCGCTCTTTTGATTTGTTACGTCCTCGGACGAGAGCACGAGCGTAGCCACTACAGCACCTGGCGGTTCTGAGAAGTCGTCATCGTCCGCCTTCATGCCGCTGCTGGACTTATCTGAAGGTTTGCCCTTGGTTGCCTTGGTGGTGGACTTGCTGCCTGCAGTCTTTCTACTGCTGTCTGCTTTGCTTTTGCCCCTGGAAACAATCTTCTCGGACTTGCTGGCTGGTTTCTTGCTCTCCGGCGTGTTGGAAGGCTTGACCTGTCCGTTTTTCCCGCCGGGCTGCTCCGAGGCCGATGAGCGGAATGGAATAAAATGAATACGCCGATCATCTGCAGATTGTGGGAGGAACACTTGCCCCTTGTTGGTGAACGCGGCTCCACTTGGGATTGTTTTTGCTAAGGATTCTGTTCCAGTAGTACCACCTCCGCTAGACACCAGAGACGCGCGATCCGACTCCTCCACCTTTGCAATTAGTGGCACCCGGACAACACGGAGGAGTCTGCTGCTCTGGCGCGCGTACACATGTTCCCAGTCGTCGGCGCCCCAGTCCCACGTCAGCGTGCACGGCAGCGGTGCAACCGTAACAGGCTGGGAGGATACGCTTCCATTGGCGGGGTCTATAACGGCGAGTCGCTGCAGCGGGCACCATGTCTGGTAGATTAGCCGCGGTGGGCTGCGGGCGGGTTTCCGCTGCGACAGCCGGTAGGTTGACACGCGAAGATGCAGGTCCCTGATCCGCTCGCCTGCGGGCTTGCGGTTTTGGTCAAAGACGCGAAGTCGGGTGCCGTCCAGGCAGGCGATGTGTAGATGTCGACCCTCTGGGGAAAAGCGTACTTGGATGCTGAGATGGCAGACCTTATTGCCGGCGCCTAGGTTGCGCCTGAAGAAGGTCTTCTCGGTTGGGGAGAAATGAGCAAAGACAAGCTTGCTGCCACTGATGGGCCAGACAACGATGGGCTGTCTGGGGTGAATTGCGGGCGGGGAGGCGAAGAGCAAGTTCTTGGACTTGTACGCAAAGTGGAACGTGCGGATGGGCTTCAGGGGGTGGTCGGAATGCGCCTCGGTCTCTTCTACGTCCACCTTGGTGACATTGTGGCTGTTGTTGGTCATTGTCTTGGCTATGTTGAGAACTACTAGTTTGCAAAGATAGGTGGACTTGTCTTTCCTTAATCTTGTGGTTTGCGAGGACCTTGGCTTAGTTCCTATTCCTGAAAGATCCCTAAGCCTACTGTCTTTCTCGGAGGATGAGTCGCTGTAATTCCAGTCGCTGGTCAAGTTCCCTGGTACATCGTCGCTAGCCTCGTCGTTCGCCATGTTCTTGCCCTTGCGGAACTCTTCTCGTCATCCTTAAACGAGTCGTCTTGCTTAAATTCAAGTATTTGTTTTGTCATCGCTTTAATTTTATCACCCCAAGTGTTCATTATGACAGCTTCTGTCAAGAGCTTTCCTTTGAGAACGACGTTGCCATCCGCATCCTTACTGAGGCTTTCATCGCTGTTTTCTTCCGTATTTATAACCATCTCATGGAACTGCCCACGGATGATAGCTCTTCGGACACGCTCATCTGCAGTCGTGCCGTCCGGACACCTGGGAGGGAGGGAATTACAACATGGATTGAATGACGAAACAACATTCAAACGCTGAATCGGCTTTTGCCACGGCTCACGCCTCTCTTTTCTCCTGACGGTGCCTCGCTGTGCGGACCTTTTTGGACAATATCAAAAAGAGATAACGATAGGCTTTGATTAAGGTACTGCAAAAGTCACTGCATGTATCTTGAAGATATCTCGAATGGTTGGGGATAAAAGCTGCCCAAGGATCGCTGCTGCCCGCGGTTCGGGGCTAGTTCCGGTCCAGTCCATTGGACAGATTATTCGAACGTAATCGAACGTACATGAGCTAACCGATGCCACCTGTGCGGTGCTGATTGGCTCAGGGTCAATTCAGTGAATAGGTTCGTCCTCGATGTTGAGTCGACCCACGTTCTCTCAACGCTCAAAGCATCGGGCGCTGGCCCGATGCAGACTTGCGTAGGTCTGCTGGGGTATCAAACGTACGCCAACTCGCCGTACCTCGGCAATTTTCACCATGGCATTCAACATGTGGGATGCTGAGCCTCATCTTCACATGTTTGAATGCACTCATGCCTTGGTGGTCCTTGGTGTACGGTTACTATACGTGCATATGCCGTGTTCGAATAATTACTGCGTTAGGCTCTTCCAAACAACATCCTCCGGCAATACGGACGTCTCTAGGCGTATTGTGCGAAGCTGCTGACAGGCCGTAGCAAAACCACTGAAGGAATCGGAATCGAAAACGAATAGCGAGCTACTTCCGGAAGAAAGACCAAGTTCCACGACGGGTGCGAGCTGTTCTGGACGGAAAGTGGCGAGGTCCGCCAGCCATATTTGGTTTTGCCGTGGTGAAAGTTCCACTAAAGCCAAGCTTACCTCCTCGATGACGTTGAAACCTCGTCACACAATGCTTATCCGGGGAACAGAGCCGGATGAACAACGCTTCTTCTCGAAGCTACTGTGGACCTTTGGTGCCGAGGAAAAAGACACCCATATATTCTGCACGAAGGAGCTTGATCAGAACGTGCGCCAGTCTGCAGCCAAAAACGTCCTCAAGCCGGAGGTATTTCTGCCATGAAGCGTGCGTGTAGTCAAATTCAATGACTGTGGTGTCGTTGAAAGCTTAGTGGATAAATAAAACGGAAGCCATGGCCTTAGGGCCTCTGACGTGAGTTAATTGGCCCGGAGCTTCTCCCGAAGTCGTCCCATACCTCCAGAGCTAAGAACCGGCAGCCCCGGGTGTCCGACGTTTCAACATGCAGCATTTCGTCGCATCTCGCTTCGCGCCTTCATCGCAGAGTTCAACTTCTTCGCGCTGTTCTAGAACTCCTGCATTATATTATATAAAAGGCCTCAGGTAACAGAGACAATAACTTCCAAGTTTATTCAAGTATCTGTCCACAGTACATACTCCGTAGATCTAGACTAGGCCGGGCCCTCAATTTGAACCTCTATCCCTTAGCTATTTGTATAGGTTTCGTCTTTTTTTGATCATCTTTGCATGGCCTGATGCGACATGCTGAGCGAAACCGCGTTTGGCCTGCATATGCCCTCTGATGCATCAAGTGAGCCGGTCGGCGCTGCCTTGTGCAGGAGCAACAGCCCTCCTTGACAGGCGATCTTGATGTTTTTCTTCGTGGAAATCCCTAGAGGATCCTCAAGAGCGCGGCGTTAGTTGTGGTCTCACACTTAACACTGCCAGTGGAAGTGGTATGATCTTCCTTCTTAACTACAATTCATCTTAAAGGTTGTCGTTAAAGGGCCGTTGTTAGTCTTTAGATTATAGGATAAGTAACGATGGTGTAGACTACTCCTACGTAAGGTTAATTAGCCGACGCTTACTAATAGAGTAGCCAATACTACCAGACTACTTAATCAGCGCCTGTTATAGCTTTTAGCTACAGAGGATGCCCTAAAGGTCGGTACTGATTTTATATCTAAGATAGTAATGTTGAAACGGATTGGAGCTAGTGTAACCTAAGGTAAGATTTCGGAGTGCCTCACTGACATCAGCTATAGCTAGGGGTTAGCTCTGTTCACTAAGGGGAAATAGGGGGTAGAACACAAACCGCTTTAATTAAATCCGTTCGCTGTGTTATAGCATAAGCTGTAAAGTATTGTAGAGTATTTTAACCTAAGAAGCTTGCTGATTCTCTTAAACTAGGCCCCTATTATAACCTTAGAAATGGGTTTGTTAGTGGACAGTATATACCCTGTGTTTATTAAAATAGTGCGATAGAAAATGTATATATCGTTTAAGTCCTCTTATAGCGGTAAAGGCAACTTAAGCTCGCTAGGGTAAATGTTAAGCTTTTTTTAGCTGATCTAGCGACGTAAGGCTGGGGGCGCGAAATGCCCGGTAGTAAAAGAGGATACCTAAAAGAAACACGTATAGGCTGAGCAGTAAGGAGGGATTAAACATAGTTTTAAGGATTAGGTAGGTATTTCTAGACATACGTTAGTTCTTAATATTACTCTTAGGACACTAACACTAGGTCTATACTAAGCTTTATGTTACGACCGCTGCAGTTGGTCCCTGTAGGCTTGTAACTATATATTGCAGAACAGGGGATAATGATGCNCGGAGTCATCATTACCGAAGCTTTTGCTTTGTGCTATAGTTGGTTGCCCTGACCTGCCCGTAACACTTTAGCACTAAGGTATTCCTTTATGAACTTTAGAGTGAATTGAATAAGAAGCTTATACGGTCTACCTTTTAGATCCCTTACTAAAATAATATATATATCCCTAAAGTAAAGCCTTATAATGGCTCTCTAGTAAGCACTAGCTAAAGCAACCAACAGGACAAAGAGTACAGTAAGGAGGCGTACTTCTCTTACTCTAAACATCTTTTATATTGTACTTAGCGTTTCTTTAATATACTGCTTTAATTAGTTAATTATTATAATATAGTTAGCCTACGCTTAGTCGCTTAAGCTATACTCCCTAACTAGCCTTCTAATAACCTAATGCTATTAGTAAAAGTAGTTATGTTAACTTAAAACACCTATATACCTTGCGTATACTATAACCTAGCTTAGAGGCTATCCTCTCCCTTATAGCCCTTTTAAATATAAGTCTAAAGATCTTTTAGTATGTCCCTAAAGAGCTTTTCTTATTAATACTACTCCTCTTCCTCCCACCTTTACTATCTTTTTAGCTAAGGTACTAATTAAAGAAGTTATAGTAGAGTTTAACTAAGAGCGTCTTATAGCAATGTTAAGGGTTACGTTTAAGGACTTTACAATATCTACAGTTTAGGGCGTTAGCTAGTAGCAATATTAAAGGTAAACTATTGTCCTTATAAGCGCCACTGCTCCTCAACGTTATCTAGTAATACCGTTATCGAAGGACTGTACTCCTGACATTTAAATTCGCTTTCGTTCATTTCCTCTACCGCCCTCCGCTAGTACTCAGGGGGGTGGAGATTCCCGTTAAACAGCTTGATCTGGTCGTCGACGTTAAGTTCGGCATTCTCCTTGAGGTCTTCGACGTCCGTCGCGTCGGTGTCCGAGCCGCCTTTATCTTCGGTCACGTCAAAGACGTCTTTGTTGGCATTAGAGTTGTCCTCGCTGATATCGTCGTCGCTAGGCGAGAAGGAATCGTCGGAGTCGTACGCGTCCGCATGACGACGCTGGCGGGGTAGCATGGTGATGGAGGTGCAAGATTTGTTAGAGAGGGACAGACGCCGGCACAAAAGGTAGAATGCTCCGCCGCAAGCGTGCGTCGAAAAAAGACGGATGAAAAGGGATGCAAACAGGAGGGATTGTTGGGAGCGGCAGACCTGGCTTATGTACCCCTAGCGCGTAAGCCATGTTGAGAGCTGTAGCGGGAGCCATTGTTAGATGTTGTGGTTGCCAGTGCAAACCGAAAATAGCACTCTTGGAAAACAATGGCATGGACGAGTCAAAAGGTACATTGGATGATACCCCGCGGTACATGCCCCACATGAGACTGGGCTTGGTGCGCTGGGCGGGTCTGCACTGCGGGCTTGAAGCGGCGTCAGGATTTTGGCATCTATCCCGCTGAATGTGGAGGCAAAACCTGCCGAAATAGGCGGCGGAAAAGCCGTTGCATTCTTTAAGATAGTTATATTTATAGTAGTAATAGCTTATTTAGTATAAGTTTAAGTATTCTATAGGATATAAGGAGTTTAGTTAAAATAGTATAAACCTATAGTCGTTAGTATATATCTTATTTATTTACTTATAGTATAGGATCTATAGATTAACTTCTTTATATATATAGGCTTAAGTAATAGCCTTATTATAGAACCTATATTAATAAAAGTAATATTTAGCTTTTTTATAGAAGTATATTATATAACAATTATAAATATAGTTAGCTTAAAATATATTATTATAATAGGGGTAATATAAGGTAATTCTTAGGTTATTATTATTTCTAAATTTATTATTTCTATAGTTAATTATAGTACTTAGGATTTCTTAATTAGTTTTTTAGCTATAAAACTATAGTCTCTAACTATTATTTAATAGGTTAATCTCTTAATATTCTAATTACTTAGTAAGCTATTTAATTAGAGATAGGGAATTTTTATCTTTAGGTCTTAGTTTATCTTCTTTATTAGATAAGTTTTTATAAATAAAAGGATCTTTAAGGTATTATTTAATATTATTAGTATTTTCTATAGTAATAGCTATTATTTTTACTTAATTCCCTTTAGCCTATTATTTAAGTTCTTTATTAATTTTTAGAATTAAGATAGAGATACCTTAAGCTTAGCGTTATATCTGAATATACTCTTAAAGTATTTATATAATTAGTTTTGAATTAATTTTATCCCTTTTATTTATTTAAGACTATATAGTACTAAGTATAGTTTTTATTTAGGTAATCTTATATTAGTTATTATACTCTTAGTCTTAGTTATTTTATTTTTTTAGCTTAAAGCTCTTTTTTATACTATTATAAGCGTTCTTAGTTATTAAGGGTACTACTCTATTTAATCCTTATTATCTTTATAAGTAAGGTAGTTATTATTAAAATAAGTAGTTTATAAAAGTAAGTTATATAGGGTTTTCTTAACAGCCTAAAAAGTAGGCCTGCTGTTACGACCCGTAAGATACAATAGGACTAAGGACGCCCAAACAGCTAGCAACTGGGGGCTATGTATGCATGAGGCATAGGAACAGAGGGGTTTTACCTGGAATGGAAGAACTAAGGAAGAGTTACGTAATAATAAGATAACGAGTAAGCTGTATGCTAAGGATATAGGTACTGTATTATTAAGATATAGATCCTATATACTGGACGTACGGAATCCGCCCTTATAAAGAACGGTAATACATCATTAAGTAAGTATATAGAATAAGGCCGACCTAATTAGAACTTATACCTTCTATAGCTCTTTAGTAATCAACTTTATAATTTATCTTAGGATATCTTTTAGCTAACTCTCTATAAATTAGTTAACCTTATATTAACCTACCTTATTAACTTATATAACTAATTACTATATAAGCCTAAACCTATTAATTATATTAATAAAACTGATATAGTACTCCTATAAGACCTAATTAACGTTAAGCCTTAGCTTCTATTAGTAGACCCCTTACTATTAGAAGGCTAGCTGTAATACTTTAATTACTCCTGTTTAGTAAGTTAACCCCTAACGCTACTAACTAGTATTATAGAAATAGTATTACTATATCCGCTAAGAATACTAACACTCTATCTACTTCCTTTAGATCTTAGGCCACCCTACTAAAGGGTAAAGCACCTATTAAAACCCTAAATTAGGAAATAAAGGACGTTAAGTTTAGTAGTAAAGAAAAAGATAACGCTAAACTTATTAAGTAACTTAAGAAAACTAATAAGGATGTAGCTAAGATATAAGAAATTATTAATAATAACGTAGCTAAAGTCGTTAGACTTTAAGTAGTTATTATTACAACCTATAAGATACAATAGGACTAAGGACGCCTAAATAGCTAGCGACTAGGGGCTATATATATATAAGGTATAGGAATAGAGGGGTCTTACCTAAAACAGAAGAACTAAAAAAGAGTTACATAATAATAAGATAACAAGTAAGCTATATACTAAGGATATAAGTACTGTATTATTAAGATATAGATCCTATATACTAAACGTATAGAATCTACCCTTATAAAGAACAGTAATACATTATTAAGTAAGTATATAGAATAAGGCCGACCTAATTAGAACTTATGCCTTCTATAGCTCTTTAGTAATTAACTTTATAATTTATCTTAGGATATCTTTTAACTAACTCTCTATAAANCCTTAATTATACTAATAAGACTAATATAGTACCTTAGTAAGATTTAGTTAGTATTAAACCTTAGCTTCTATTAGTAGACCCCTTACTATTAAAAGGCTAGTTATAATACTTTAATTGCTCCTATTTAGTAAGTTAACCCTTAACGCTACTAACTAATATAACAATAGTATATCTTCTTATACCTCTACTACTAAGTCGCTAACCCTTAGTTTAACTCCCTTAGTTAGTAAACAGCTATAAAGGAATCTTATTTAGAAGTTAGTTAGAACTAAAAACGAGGATATATTAAACGTTACTTATAATTCTAATAGCAACTTAGTTATTATTAAGAAAGTTTATAACTAACTTTAAAAGAAGGTTTAAAAGAATAAAACCTATAATTAAAAACTTAGAGAACTCTTTAATAATAATACTATAGAACTTTAGAAACTTAAGNGATAGTATACTTAGAGACCTTAACCTAGCTAGACTTTAAGAACTCTAAAAAGAAGTTAATACACTCTAAGCCACTACTAATATTATTAACACCCCTATTAAAGTACGTAAAAAACTTAAGCTTAATACGCCTTAGACCTTTAATAGAACTATAGGATACCTAAAAGGATTCCTTACTTAGGTTAGGGCCTACTACTACNTATAGTTTAAACCTTATCTTATAGACTTTATAATATATAAATAGGAGGAACTTAAATTAGAGACTTAAGAAATTTTTATTAGATATTATAGCTTTAAGAAAGCCTTACTTTCTTTATTTTAAGAACCTAACAAATAGTAACAATATAAATAAGACCTTACTAACCTTAAACAGAAGGGAGCAGCTACGTACTATACCGCTAAATTCAGACGTATTTATATAAAACTTAACTATATAAATAACACTAAGATCTTTATATTCTACTAAGGACTTAAAGATAAAGTTAAGGATAAGTTAGTTAAGTAAAACCGTCCTAAGGACTTCCTTAGCTATACTAAACTAGCTATTAAAATAAAGAACTACCTATATAAGTAATATAAAGAAAAAGGTAAAAAACAATAACCTATTAACTTTAATAAGAAATACTAATAGTAACTAAAGGGGAACTTCTAAGCTTACTTATAAGGACGAATCGTTTATAATAAAAACAACTATAATAACCTTAGAGCCGGACGACTGGTCTAACGTAGCACCGCCTATAGATACTATAGTAGCCCTATAGACCTTAGTATAGCATCTAAAGGACCCTAAGATAAAACCTAGGGTTTTAAATACTATAACTATAATAAGCTAAGACATATAGTACATAACTACTAGTAACCTAAGAAGTTCAGACCGGTACCTAAAAAGAAGTAGGTTAGTATAGTATAAAAAGGGGCACCCTATAAGATACTCCTATAGACCGACTGCTTTAACAATAATTATTTAATCTATAAGAACGATAAAGAATAAGTAAGATAGTATTTATAATAACTTAGAACCCTTATAGTAGCCTAAAAACGAGATATTAAGTAAGGCTAGTCTAAAACGTTAGTATAAAACGCTAAATATTAAGAATAAAATAATAAGTTAAAACTTTAACAACTTAAGTATACTTTTATAGTAGCCTATTAATATAAGATTAATATATTAAACGTATTATAGGACCTAACTATTTAAGTAATATATAAGTAAATCTAAATTTAAAGGTATACTTAAGGGAATCCTAAAAGAATTTAATAGATTAACTAAGAACTTAAGGAATAAGCTTAAAAAGAAAAAGTAATAAAAATTAAGACTATTACTATAATAAGAAAATACCTATATACCTAAGACTTAATTATAGTATATAGTAATAAATCNTAATTAAACTAANATTAAATAAAGACTACTAACTACTATACTTACGCTTTTAGCATAGAGCCTAAGAATAATTAAATAAGATATAATAATAAGTACCCTCTCTACTACCTAGCTATTAACTATAGTATAACTATAATACCTCTAAATATATCTTATCCTCTAATAAAGAAGAAAACTAAAAAGAGTAACTCCTTTAAGACTATAGAATTTAAGAAGAATACTTAGAAGGAAATTCTAACCCTAAAGAATAAGTTACTACCTATAACGTCTAAACTATAGTATTAGTCTACTTAAAACCTACTAAATAAGACCTTATAGATAGACTAATAAAAAAATATATCTATCTTAAGAAAGATAACTAATACCTTTAGTTTTATAAAAAGACCTATAGTAACCTTAAAGAACTAATCTTAAACTATAATATAAATGTATTTATACCTAAAGACTACCCTAAACTACTACCTATAGATAATAACTATAGTAAAGTATTTTAAATATAATATATCTATAACTCCTATACTAACTACCTAAGAAAGAAACTTAAGAATACTTTCTTTCTATAAAGATTTAATTAATAGCTTATTTAGTATATATATAGACTTTAGTAAATTAAGAACTAAATTATAANGATAATTTTAGCTTTATTAGATTCTACTTAGATCCTAAGTATCTAATAAAGTACTAAAGTAGAAATATTAAGGATTATTAAAACTATTAAATAAACGTATACCTTATCTACTATAAATAAAAGGCTAGATCTTAGCGATACTAACGGGAAAGTATTAACTAAAGACCTCTATTAAGCTCTAATAGCTCTAAAAAAGGAACTTAAAGATAACTATATATAATCCTTAAAGAATTATCTTCTAAGTATAAGACCTAATAGTTAAAAAACTAGATTTACTAACTACTTTAAAATAATAGGAGGTAACTTAAATAAAGTCCCTATACTTAGTAATAGTAAACCCTAATAAAGAATACCTTTACCTAAAAGTAATAGTAAATAGATATCTAATATAAGCCTTTATTAACTATAGAGCTTAAGGAAATTTTATTTTACTTAGAATAGTAAACTATAAAGAAATCCTATAGNAAGACCTTATTAGTTAAGGACCGTTAAAGGAGAAGATATAGACTATAATAAGGGTATAATCAATAGAGAAACTATATAACTTCCCTTAGAATACTATAGATACTAAAAAAGTATCGTCCTTAATATAATAGAGATAAGAGAATAAGATGTTATCCTTAGAATCCTATAGCTAAGAGGGAATAACCTATAGATAGATTAAAGAACTAGCCTCCTTTAATAGGATAAAATAAATTTAGTTACTAAGTAGTACTATAAGAGCTAGGCCTTAAACGAATTTTTAATAACTCTAAGAGTACATTAATATCTTATATACCTTTAGGTTAAGGATATAAGTAGCTAGATATTATTAACTATAGACATTTAGTATAATATAGATTAAGAAGATCTAATTCTATCTATTCTAAAAGAATATAGAGTTTATAAAAAACTCTTTATACCGGAACTAAAAACTAGACTTCTAGAATATAATAACTATAATTATAAAATACCGCTTAAAGAAGGAGTATACCTAAAATTCTATATAATCTATAGTCTAAACTAGACTAAAATAAAGGTACTAAATAAGTACCTTAATAAAAACCTTAAGAAAGAATATATCTAACTATCTACCTCTCTAATAGGATACCCTATTCTATTTATACCTAAAAAGAATAATAAGCTATAACTCTATATAGACTACTAATAGCTTAATAATATTATAATTAAGAACTACTACCTACTACCCTTAATCTCTAAACTTTAAGACNGATAGCGTTTTATACCTACTAAGGACATTTTAAGTATTTAATAATACCCTTTAGACTTACTAACGCTCCTACTACCTTCTAAGTAATAATTAACTACGTCCTATAAGAATATCTAAATATCTTTATTATTATCTACCTTAATAATATCCTTATATTCTTAGAAGATCTTAAAACCTATAAAGAATATATTTATAAGGTTCTATAAAAACTCTAAGAAGCTAAACTACTTATTAAACCTAAAAAGAGTAAANTTCTATAAATAGAAAGTTAANTTTCTTAGGATTTCCTATTATACTAAGAGAAATTAGAATATAAATAAAGAAGGTTAAAGTAATTTAGGATTAGCCTTAACCTACTAATATAAAAGAAGTACTATCTTTCTTAGGATTAGTTAACTTCTATAGGAGATTCCTTAAAGGATACTTAAGAAGAGTTTTATTTCTTACTAACCTTATAAAGAAGGACTAACCCTTTAAATAGAGAGAGAAGGAAAAAGAAGCCTTCTAAAGTATAAAAGATTAAGTCGCTTTAGAACTAGTTACTACTATTCTAAACCTAAATAAACCCTTTAAACTTGAGACCGATGCCTTAGACTACGTAATAGGTGTATAACTAAGATAACGAGACGAGAAAGGAAGCCTATACCCTTACGCCTTTTACTCTAAGAAGTTTAGTAGACTAGAACTTAACTATTAAATCTATAATAAAGAACTTATAGTAATTATTAAAGTATTTAAAGAATAGAGACTATAGCTATTTAGAACTAAGTATAAGGTTAAGGTCTATACTAACTATAAGAACCTTA